>JAWWEO010017158.1:0-23435 GCA_035582975.1 Ormyrus labotus
AACGCAATGGAGTTCAATTATAGAGCGATTTTAATTTTTTTTAATTTTTTTTAAATCCCTTCTTGAGGTTCTAAAATTATGAAAATATTTGAGAAGATGTGTATTTTTATGTTGTAAAAATAATTATTTATGAAAAAATCAGTTTTTTTGTGTCGAGGAGGGAGGGGGGAGTAGGTGGGGAGCTAAAAGAACCATAAGAGGTCCTCATTTTGCGTGCCTAAGCAACTGTAAAAAAATTGAGCAATTCCAGGAAGGGTGTCATTTTCACTGTTATAATGGGGGATACCCTTTATGAATTTTGCATTTAAAAATTGTATATATTTTTTTCTGTATGTCAAAAAGATACATATCAATAATTTAAATCATATGTTAATTTATCAAATTAATCCATGATGAATTTAATGTGCATTTTCATCTTTTATTTTTATCTTTCAACGATTACTTTAAATTTAAATTACGCGGGGGACACAATAATAAAAAAATTGGTGTACTATGCAATTGGTACTACGTTACTGAAGATCGAACACTTAATTTTCAACAATTGTTTAAATATTTGTTTATAATAAGTAATTTCTACCCCGGGTTACGTAGGTGTCGGGCCTACGTGATTATTGTTTAAATATTTGTTTATAACAATTATATTCCACCCCGGGATAGGTGGTTGAGGGGCCTACTCATTTATTGTTGAAACATTTGTTTATAACAATTAAATTCTCCCCCGGGTTAGGTGGTTGAGGGGCCTACTCATTTATTGTTTAAACATTTGTTTAAAACAATTAAATTCTCCCCTGGGTTAGGTAGTTGAGGGACCTACTCATTTATTGTTTAAATATTTGTTTATAATAATTAATTTCCACTCCGGGATAGGTGGTTGAGGGGCCTACTCATTTATTGTTGAAACATTTGTTTATAAAAATTAAATTCTCCCCCGGGTTAGGTGGTTGAGGGGCCTACTTATTTATTGTTTAAATATTCGTTTATAACAATTAATTTCTATCCCGGGTTACATGGTTAAGGGGCGTACTCATTTATTGTTTAAATATTAATAACAATTAAGTTCTACCCCGGGTTAAGATTTTGTCGGGCCCATGCGTTTATTGTTTAAATATTCGTTTATAACAATTAATTTCTACCCCGATTTACGTAGGTGTCGGGCCTACGTCTTTATTGTTTAAATATTTGTTGTAACGGATACATGGCGCCCGAATGAAATTAACTCTATAACTTGTTGGTTGGGGCAACTCAGTCGCGTGTAGTAGTTTAGTCTAATTAATTAAGAAAATTATAGTTAAAATAAAATGATACATAATTTGGGCCTCCCTGTAGATTTACAGGAGGCATATAAGTTAATAGATTGTCTTTTGTATAGAATTCAAAATTTAGAGAGTAAGAATAGTAAGT
The DNA here is from genome assembly GCA_035582975.1 of Ormyrus labotus. Lineage (NCBI taxonomy): Eukaryota > Metazoa > Arthropoda > Insecta > Hymenoptera > Ormyridae > Ormyrus > Ormyrus labotus. The sequence goes on from JAWWEO010017158.1 coordinate 1,402, forward strand.
TAGAGCGACAAGTGGAATTTTTCAATCAGTGCCTGATTCTAGAATCGGGAACGTAGAAACCGCGTTCGATAAAAATGCAGATAATCTAAATAAAGACTTGGCTTTTCTTTTCACAGAGAAATATCGATTAGAAGATAACATTAAAAGAACCAAGGCAAAAATTTGGAAAAGGTCAAACGAGTTGGAAAATAGACTGAGTAAAGTAGAGCACGAAATGAATGATTTGATTAGAAATTTTAGTAACTTAAAAATATAATGTTAAGGGATTAAAAATGTTGTAATTCAGAATTAATTTTTTTTTTATTCGGTAATACGGGTAATTTTTTCTTTTGGTGATGGGATAATTTTTTTTCATTCGGGTTTAGGTAAATAAAAAGTCGATATCGAGAAAATATTTTCTTTCCCTGTAACCGTGTATAACTCAGTGAAATTCAAACTTTTGGTACGGAAACTCAGGATGAACCTAAAAGCCTGCTTCACGATCTTTTATTTGGACCGTGTTGAACATCGATTGGTCTAATAGTTCGCGAGTTATAGCGGAAAGAAGATATAGCTTCGTCTTTCTCTAGTATACAAAATGGCGACCGGACCGCCAGTGTCGTGGATATATAACCTCAAAAAAGATCAGTTATTAAAAGAACTCGCGAAGCACGGAATATTAAATTCTGGAACATTAGCAAATTTAAGAAAACGCTTCGTAGAATTTGTTAGGGAAAATCCGCTAGAGTTCGCAATTAAACCGAAATATAGACAAGATTATAATGAGGAGATAGATCAGATACAAGACGAGGAAAAATACGGAAATCAATATATTTACGTAACACACACATCATCGACACCCTTAATACAGCAGATAGAAAATCCACAAAATATGTTTGTTATGCCAACGGAAAATAATGCAATGGCTATAGTCCTAGATCAGATGAGAAATTGGAATTGGTCGAGATGTCTATGGGTTTTTAGAGAGAGTAGACGAACTTAGGCGGTCGTACGATTTCTCAGAGGATCAAATAATACGAGGATTTCCGGAATTATTAAGGGGAGATGCGTTACTTTGGTTTCGAAACGAATGCAGTAACATCCAATCGTGGGAACAGTTACAGTCGGGAATTAGGTATTTCTTTTTGTCGCCGGAGGAACGATGTCATTTAAGCCATCAAATCCATGAAAGAAAACAACATCGATCGGAATCGATCCGGTCGTATGTTACGGCGTTATCGACATTAATGAGACGCCTCGGAGGAATCGAGTTAAATAGTCAGATTGACAATTTGTACTATAATATGAAAGCGGAGTTGCGACTACATATAGCAAGGGAAAGCGTAACATCACAAATGGATTTGGTTAGGAAAGTAGAGCGCGTTGAAGAAACGTTAAAACAGGTCAATCAAGAAAACAGAATCGGTATCGAAAGGTTAAATAAGCATACTGTAACACCGAATAGAAATAGTTATACTGCGAATAGACAGTCGGGAACGAATATCAATGCGATAGAGAATACTTATGATAGAAGAAATTATTGCTGGAGGTGCAAGCATCGCGGGCACAGCCGATTAAATTGTAAAAATAATGCTAGAAAATTCTGCTCGTATTGCGGCAAACATAACGTATGGACACGAGATTGCAAATGTCATGTGTCGGGAAACGCAAAGCGAGCCGGTCCAAGCACGTCAGCTTAAGATCGGCTAATACATTAGACTTGAGAATTTATGTACAAGTAAATGTCGGTAAGGTAGCTACCTCAGCATTAGTCGACACGGGAACGGTATACTCTTTTATTAAGCAAAATATTGCTGACAAGTTTAAAAAATTAAATTGGAAGTTCGAAAAAGAGAATACAATGTCGGCTTTAGCTGAAGGTAGTAAAGTGGTTATTAGAAGTAGTATATCGGGAAATTTAAATATTTTGGGAATAAAGATATTTTCTAAACTGTTTATAATTTCGAATTTGTCACATAACATACTAATCGGTATGGATTTAATTAATAAACTTAAACCGAAGTTTATGTTAGCCGGTATAAATTTGTTACCGACATTTGCTATTCAGGATATTTGTATAATTGACAGTGCGCTAGGTTTAAGAGAATTAAAAGAAGAGCAAAAGTTAGAATTAGATGATTTTATCAAAGAGAATGACTGAATTAGAAGAAATACATGGAAGCACACCGTTAATTAAACACAACATTAGACTAATTGATAGTACACCAATTAAACAGAAATATAGACACAGGAATCCCGCCGTTCAGAAAATTATCTACCAAGAAGTTGATAAGATATTGGCGGAAGGAATAATACAAAAATCAAACAGCGCATGGAGTACACCGATTGTTATCGTGAAGAAACATGATGCGAAGCCGAGATTTTGCGTTGATTTTAGAAAGTTAAACGCGGTGTCGGAAACGGATGCTTATCCTCGACCACACATAAGCTCAATTTTAGATAAATTACAAGGAGCTAGATACCTATCAAGTATAGATTTGAAGAACGGGTATTGGCAAGTGGAACTAACTGAGGAAAGCAAACCTTTAACAGCATTCACGGTGCCTGGACGCGGCCTATTCGAATTCAAGGTTATGCCGTTCGGATTACACACAGCACCAGCGACGTTTCAAAGACTGATGGATAAAGTTATTACACCAGAAATATCTCCGAATATTTTTGCTTACCTAGATGACATCATTGTAGTTTCAGACACCTTCGAGAAACATTTGGAATTATTGGATATAGTGTTTAAAAGACTAAAAGAGGCAAAGTTGCGACCAAATCCAAATAAATGCCAGTTTGCACGCCGAAGCCTAAAGTATTTAGGACATATAGTTGATGAACTTGGCGTACACATCGATCCAGACAAAGTATCAGCTATTAAGAATTTACCAGCGCCAAACACAATTAAGGATTTGAAACGCTTCTTGGGAATGATATCATGGTACCGGCGTTTTATTCCGAATGTGGCTCAGAAAGCTGCACCATTGCAAAAGTTATTAAAAAAGAACACCCTTTGGGTGTGGGATTCGGAACAACAACACGCATTCGTAGCATTGAAAAATTGCTTGATTAATGCTCCGGTTTTAGTTTATCCAGACTGGTCAAAATACTTCACCTTGCAAACAGATGCTAGTTTAACCGGGTTAGGTGCGGTACTCACGCAACATAATGGAGAAGTCGAACAAGTCATCGCTTATGCTAGTAGATCCTTAAGCAATGCAGAGAAAAATTATTCTATCACGGAATTGGAATGTTTGGCAGTTAAATGGGGAGTTTGGAAAATGAGGGATTACCTAGAAGGATATCATTTCACGGTTCTGACTGATCACCAGGCACTGAAGTGGTTAAATAACATAGATAATCCGTCAGGACGTTTAGCAAGATGGGCCTTAGAGTTAAGTCAGTATGATTTCGAGATTCAATATCGAAAAGGCTCAGAAAACGACATCGCAGACGTTCTATCTCGCAACCCCGTCGAAATCTGTACAATTAATAATATAGATAAAAGCGATTGGTATGCCAAGACATTCACCGCAGTACGAAAAAATCCGGAAAAATTCCCAGACTTCTGCATTAAAAACGACAGACTATTTAAAAGGATTCTACAGACACTGGATTTTAATGAGTTGGAATCAGAAATGGAGTGGAAAATTTGCATATGGAAAGCAGAAAAAGAACATATTCTGAGTGAGAATCACGATATCCCTATGGCAGGTCATTTAGGTATAGCTAAGACATTAGTACGGCTAGCCAAAAACTACTATTGGCCGGGGATGTTTCGCGAAGCGAAAGAATATGTACGCTCGTGCATAAATTGCCAAAAACAAAACCATACAGTAAGCTCCGGCAGGGCAATTAAATGCAACGTTCATAGACTCACCTTGGGAAATGGTCTCAATTGACTTAGTAGGCCCTTTACCACGGTCTACCAACGGATTTACGCAATTGTTAATAATGCAAGATACGTTTACGAAATGGATTGAGCTCCGACCCTTACGAAAAGCAACGGCAATTGCAGTAGTAAAGGCGGTACAAGAACAGATTCTATGTCGGTTTGGTTGTTCAAAAGTGATATCTACAGACAACGGCCGACAATTTGTATCCAAAGAATTCAAGAGTTTGCTGGAACAGGCAAAAATTCAGGATAGATTAACGCCTCCATACACACCCCAGTGCAACGCAGTGGAAAGAGCAAATCGTACTGTAAAAACGATGATTAAACAGTACATTGCAGGTTCGCAGAAAATGTGGGACGCCCATATTGCAGAAATAGCGTTTGCATTCAACACCGCACATAGCGAAAGCACGGGGTACTCGCCTGCGTACCTAAATTTCGGAAAAGAATTAAAAGTCGCAGGATCTCTAGAACGAGAGGTAAAGAAGGAATCTAGAGGATCATTCGAAAATAGAGTACAGAAAATTTCCGACGCACTAGAATTGGCCAAAGTAAATATGTCTAGAGCTTTTCAAAAGCAGGAAAAGCATTATAATTTACGGCGAACAGAATGGAAACCTAGAATAAACGATCTAGTCTTAAAAAGAAATTTTGCTCTTTCAGATAAAGCGGGAAGGCTTTAATGCAAAAATGAGTGAAAAATTCACTGGTCCTTATCATGTAAAAAGAATAATTTCTCCGGTAATTTTCGACATAGTAGATAAGAAAAACAGATTATTTAAAAGTATTCACATCAAGGATCTAAAACCTTTCAAAAGCGTAGATGATTAGCAGGATGAGTTAATAATCTGTTATGTAAATACGTTACATTGTAAATAGTCGCAAATCTAGGAAAAAAAGAGAAAAATTTTTGTAAATTATTGTATAAGAGAAATTTATAAGATTATTGTATAAGATAAAAATAAATATAAGAAAAAAATTTGATTAAATTATGTTAAAATTGCGGCTAAAATAAGTAGTCGTAAATAAAAGGGAAAAAGCGCTTTATCCTGTAGGAAAAGATTTTAAATAGATTTTAAAGTCAATTATAAATAGAAATTAAAGTGTAGAAAGATGCGCGAAAGAGGATTGAACTCTGCGTGTAAATAGTAGAAAGTTGAGTGAACTCCAAATATACGTATCATTGTAAAGGGTTTTGAACTTAAACGTAAACAAAGCAAAGTTCATTACTCTCGGAATCCCGAATTTCGAAATTTTAATTATTGAAGAGCTCAGTTGCGTACTGAGCAGCGTCTAGGTAACATGAACCAAGATTTCTTGGAAGATTTCGGGAGGTGGCTCGAAGGCGAAGGGCCGCCATCCCGGGACACTGACGAGTTGTCAAATGCAACGACCGTTCGTCCACCGATTCCTTATGTGCTAAAAGGAGGGACCGCCGACGTACCGGAATATGTACCGACGCCAAAGACCGTCCTGGAGAAGTTGGGGTCATTCCAGCTGCCACCTGTTCCTAAGGAGCGGTTGGTGTTGAAGTGGAGAGCCGCCGCCGAACGCCGCGCTGCTGCGCGCATCACGTCACGCTCCGACCCGGATGAGCTACCACCACCACAGCCATCAACATCGGAAGCCCCTCTGGTCCTGCGACGGGTCATTCAAATTCCTTTTGGGCCAGAGGTGAGCGTGCTGCAAGGATGTCGCCTATTCCGCACGGTGTGGGGTGGATATTCATGGCGAATTCGCTTTGATCGGCAAGGAAATCCGCGTTTCATGCCATCAAGAAAGTGAGTTTTGTTTTTTTTGTATTTTTGCGAGCTTCGCTCTCCATTTGCGGGGGGGGGGGGAGTGTAACGAAGGTACTGCTACAGGATAGCAGTAGCTCCGTTACATATATAGATATATAAGGTTAACGTGAAGTGTATACGACGAGTGTGGCGAGGCGAGTGAGCCGCGGCGCTCCCCCTCCCCGCGCGCTCGTTGCTAGGAGCAACGCGTAATATTCCTGCGCGCGGTGCGAGGTACTAGCCTTTCCCTTCCTTTACCTTCCTTTCCCTTCCTTTCTACCCTCGGATTTCAGGGTATAAAAGGCGGCCTTTCTCGCTGTCTAAGAGAGTTCTCTCGGAGTCTTGAGCCGAGCTCTAACCCTAGAGACTGCGCTACTGTGTAGTGAACAGTTTGAGCAGTAGAACTAGAACCTAGACCTCCTCTCCTCGGGCTAGTACGCGGCGTTGAAATAATTTATACGCGGACGTAAAATTATTTGATTGTTAATCGATTCTGTTTTCTTTTTTATGTTCTAGAGTCGAGAAATAGCGGCGTAAACAGAGAAACTGTATATATATATCTATTAATAAATAGTTTTAGTTTTTTATTATAAATTACTGAGTTGTCACCATCGTTTCTTGTTTCCCTTTCGCGCCCTTTCCTTTAATATTTGTGGTTTTAGCTCCGCGGGGAAGGAGCAAGAGTTCTGATCTTGCGAGGGGAAAAACTTGTGCAGGTTTTGACTGCGCAAGTCGATTAGAAGGTTAGAGAGATTTTTGCGTACTGAGCAAAAATTTCTGAAATTAACATACGGGGATTGACCGTATGTTAGTCGCAAGCAAACGCAACCGTTACATTGTTTAAAATAATTAAATGCTCTCTCCGGGTGTGTGAGTGTTGGTTTTACAACAATACATGTAAAAAAGAATATAGCACGGGTAGCACGCCGGAATTTAGTTAATTAATATATTTAAAAAATCGTTGTTAATAGCTTAATGGACTCGAGAATCCTTTGAAAAGCCCGAGTAATATTTTAGAATCTTGAATAAACTTTAAAAATCTCAAGTAATCCTATGAGAAATCTCAAGTAATCTTTGGGAATCTCAAGTAATCTTTAAGTATCACACGTCTTTCGTTGTGTCTTTGAAATTAGTATAGAAGGCTATAGATTTCTCCAGAGTACTCTAAATTACTTGAGATTCCCAAAGATTACCCGAGATTTGGATTCCTAAGATTATTTTTGGGATTTCTCGAGTGCGCAGCCCCTCGGATTTATTATAATAAATTTATGAGTGTGGAATGAGAAGAATATGAGGAAGAGTATGAGAAAATTACGAAGTAGGAATCATGGAAGATCTGGGGAGGTAAAATTTGACAGGATTTAGCCAAAAAATAAGGGAGGACCTGAGGGGGGATGATGGGGGAAAGAGGGGGGCCTGAGGGGGTCTAGGTGGGTGGGCTTGAGGGGGGGGGCTACCATCTTTTTTCAAATATGCTAAAATTTGGCAGAAAAAATCAAGATTTCGTCCAACATTCAGTAGTAAAAATTAAAAAAAAAATTTTCGTATTTTCTACTTAACAGAGAAGGTAATTTTTATTTAAATACTCAAGATTTTAAAGATTCTTTATGCTGAAACCGGTTATATGCATCCTTTGTAAAATTTGACCACGAATTGCCGTTGGTATTCTCCTTTCTGGATTAACAGGTACACAAACCATGAAGTACTTCTATAGCATTTAGATGACGTGAAATAGTGCATTATGCAACAAGGAGCAAAAGTAGAAGATTTTTCCTGCGGGTGAGTTTACTACCCGAAAATAGGAAAATGAGGAACGGAAGAGGAGTGGCTAAATCACTCCCTCAAAATAACGCAAAAATTGACACATTTCTTGGTTATTTTGAGGAGTAGAGGAGGAGTAGAGGAGGAGCGGAAGAGGAGCGGAAGAGGAGCGGATGGCAAAAAACTTACAACTATATAATATAGGGATATATATATATATATCTTACTATATTATATAGTTGTAAGAGTTATGCTTGACGTTCAGCCCCCCTCCCCCCCTCAAAATAAGGAAAAAAGTCGCTTCTTTCTACGATATTTTTATAATTGTTTTAAGCAGTGAGCCCCCCTCGGTCCCTCCCTTCTACCTGCTCCTTCTCACCTCCTATTATCATAAACGTTATGTAAGATCTGTACAACGTTAAATTTTTACCCTCTCTTATCTATAATTTTTTTATCTTTTCCAGATCACTCATGAGGTAGATAAATAGACGCGTTTTTTTTAAGAAGTATCCCCTCTTTCACTAACTTTAAATTTTTCTTTTTAAATTGAAATGTTAGTCAAAGAAGGCCTAATCCTCTGCTAAAAAAACTTTGTAAATTTTTTATAAATTCAGTGTATATTAAAATGTACTGTAAACATTAATTTTAATAATCGAAAGGTTGTTGTAATTTTTTGTGGAGTGGAAAAGATAGAAACTACACTATTTTAATCTCATTTAATTGTTTAAATAGAAATTTACAGATTTCAATTAATAGAAATTTACAATCTCATTTAATATGTATTAAATAGAAATTTACAAGGTTATTTTTATCAGAGGATTAGGGCTTCTTTAACTAATATTTCAATTTAAAAAAAAAAAAATTCAAAATTAGTGAAATTCAAAGTTTTTGAAATTTCGATTTAAAAAAAAATTTAAAGTTATTGAAAGAGGGGATACCTCTTCAAAAAAACGCGCCTATCTATCTACCTCTTGGGTAGTGTGGAAAAGATAGAAACTATATTATTTTAATCCCATTTAATTTTCTTACTATATCCAAACTTGGGGAGTTGGCGAGTGGAGCGAGCATTATTATTTAACCTCCAATCTCGATAGTATCTAGTATCAATTAGTTTAAAATTCTTCACACTTTGAAGTTTGTTTAAATCATGTTTAATTATTAGGTATTATAAAAGGATTTATTCTACCGTCTCCGATTTCTAATAAAAACTTAGAAAAATCATTATTTTGAGATCAAACATTCTGTTTTAATTTAAAAATTTTCAATAAAGGCCACAATTCAGAATATTTAATAGCGTCTTCTGTTATTGTTGTTCTAAACCTGTGTTTTATTAAATCTCTGAGAGTTTGATCAATGATTTCTAAAGCTTCTTAAGGTATAGAAACTTCATCCCAGATGATAACTTCTACTTCTCGTAATTTTCTTTTATCTGATTCTAATTTTACAAATACATTTGCTAAATTATTTAAATCTAACGGTAATGTAAAAGCTCTATAAGTAATCATTCTTTTAGGTAAGAGAATAGGGACTTTACAAGTTCAAGTCATCGAAATAATTTTCTTTTCTTTTGAAATGAAATAATAAATCAACGTCTTATATAAGAAAGTTTTACCTGAACCTCCAGAACCGTAGATAAAACTAATTTTACTTTTATTATATGCTAGTTGTTCAAAAATAAAATTTTGATCAGCATTTAAATTTTTAAAATTATTTTCGAACATTTCTTTACTAAATTCAATGATCTTTTGGTTATAAATATAATTGTTTTAATATAATAGTATTATAATATTATTCGGTTCTGATAATCCAAAATCCTTACAATTAGCATCTTCAAATAAAAATAAATTATTTATATGACTCAATGCTTAATTTTCTTTATTTTCATTAAAATCTTAACAGAAATAGTTTTTGAATTTCTCCCAAATATGGATTCCTTGAATATTTTGTGCTAATAAGAATGAAACAAAAAATTTACGCAATTGTAAAGGTAAGATAATACGACATACTTCTTCGAATATTTTAATAATTTGTAAATCATTTAATATCAAATTCATTGCTATTGCTGTCTGTTTACAATTATTATATGTTACATTTTTATAAGTACGTAATTCTTTAAAAGAAGTAACTCTATTTACATGATTTGAAATTAGTTTTAAAAAAAATCTTTCAGAATCTTTATGAGAAACTACATTTAAACGTCCAATAGCGTAATTTTTTTTCACATGTACACATTTGATCCAACTTTTTGTGTGTGAGTGAAAAGTATAATCCTGAAGTAAATAATGTATTTTATGTTACTTGCAAATTTATCTTTTTTATTTAACTCAAATCATGTAGTTAAAGTCGTTTGCCATTTATCAAGAGCCTTCAATTCATTATTTTCTTCAAAAATTATTTTTTGTTGATTCAGATAACAGTATGACTTCTTCCACATAAAGGGAATTCGTGTAATCACCATGCTGCTTCCATTGGACTTAAATATCGACTATCAATATATTCATTTATTTCGTCATATATTTCATGTTCTGGCTCATCATTCTGTTTTAATTTACAAAAAGCTATCTTTCGCTGCCTTTATGTATATAATCAAAAACATATTGAATACTTTTGAATTGTAATACATTACCGAATTCTTACAATAATGCTTCCCTTAATCTAATATGAAAGTTTTTTACAAGTTAGAATGCAATGTTCCCTGGAAGCTTGTAAAAAAATATATTCTTCAAGTTTCTGTAAGCTTTCAGGGAATGTTAAACTTGAATCTTTCAAATAGCTCTCTGTAGTTTTTCTCGGAATATCCCATAAAATATATCTATATCCGTTCTTGGAATGTTTCGCGGAAGCTTATAGAAAATCTTTCTGAAATATTTGATGTAATATTCCCCCTTCACACTTTTCGAATCTTACTACGTTTCCTTAAACTTATAGGAAGCTTTCTTGAAACATTCCAATGGAAGCTTATTTAGAGTTTCATTTAACTTACAGAAAGCTTATGGGAATCTTATACTGTAATATTTCTTGAAAGTTTCATAGGGAGGCTTTCATGATATGTGCGTGAGGAATCTCCGTATGAGATTTTTATTCAAACTTTCATAAATATCGTAAGGAATCATTCTGCAATCTTCCTTAAAGGTTTCTTGTAAGGTATAGTCTAACATTCATTGGAAGGTTACTGAAATCTGTTACGTTATCTTTTCGCACGTTTTTCGTGGAACATAAAAGTGAAAGCTTGCAGTAATGTTACAATAATGCTCATCATAATCTATCAATATACGTACTCTTTTTATCCCTTCAAAATTTCGCAGTAATCTTATTTGAAAGATTAATGAAGCTTTCAATGAAAGAACGCCAGATTGATAAAGATAATCTTGCTGAAAGATTCCGGGGAATATTTCAACTTAAGATTAAAATAGTTTGCGTTTTCAATCTTTCATGAATCCTTCTTGTAAGATGTCGTCGAATATTTATTGCAAGGATACTGAAGTGTGTTACGTTAGCTTTTCGCACACTTTTCGTGGAATATAAGAGTGAAAGCTTGCAGAAATGTTACAATAATGTTCGTGGTAATCTATTAATATATATACTCGTTTTATCCATTCAAAATTTTATAGCAATCTAACAGTAATATTACTTGAAAGATGTTTTATTATTATCAGATGGTATTTCAGCAGAGATATGTTTGGGATACCTTGGGCCAAGCTTTGACTGAATGCTTATTATTATTAATTTTTTCAATAACCGCGCGTATTATAATCGTACCGAAATGTTAGAATAAGAAGCTGTTGAAAATTCGCTAAAAATTAGGGAAATCGAAAAATGAGTATGATTTACCGAGGTACCCCGTGTAATTTTTACGTCCCTGCCACTTGATAATTTCTTTCAGGTTATTTGAATTATACACTATTTCTTCGATGCGCTATTGTCAAACTAACGACGCATAATTTTTAGTACTTTAATTGCAATTTGCTTTTGATTGAATATGTGAACATAATGTTTTTGTTGATCTAATGGACTTCTGAGAATCAAAAGTATAAATATATTTGTTTTACGGAAACTCGTGATTTTATTTCGAATATTAATCGATTTTGTTGAGAAGCCCCATAAGGTTACATGTTAAAATAAGAATTTTTTGAAAGCGATTTTTTCGAAATGCCTTCATCAATCATAGAATTTCTTTCTGGTAAATGAATCTGGCATAGTTTATTTACACTATTGTCGAGTTTTAGAGATGTACGTGATTTTATTCAAAAACGCCGAAGACTCCCTAAATTTTGTAAAAATTTCAATACATTTTTTTATTTTTTCCACTTAGGGTTACATGTCATAGTTATAAATAAATCCGGTCTACCAATATTTCTTTCTATTATCACTGCATCTTGATAATGTTGTTGCATGTATCTAGGACTGCCTATATAAGTTGATGGTTACGTGAATGAATAAATTTCTTAATTTTTCTTTTTTTTTCAAAATTTTCTGATATATTTGATGCACTATTTATGTCATGATCTATTAAACCTTGGTAACATTCATTACGTAATTGGTTTTGGTTTTTTTTTCCATTTTGTTATTTTGTACCATTATATATGCATGTATAAAAAATTGTTGAGTTAATTTTCCTCCAAATAGTAAAGGATTGAAATTCTTTGAATTTGGTCTGTAAACTACTTATCTATAAGAACAATGTTGAAATATTGTTAAAAACTCTCTTTCTGAGTCATTTGGTCTTTTAGTATAACCAATATACTACATTTTAAATCGCCTGACGAAACATAATGGAAATACCATTGGGTCTACGTGATGCGATAATTTATTTAAATGAGTGTATTCTTTTTCGTTTTCTAAAGCATTTTTAGGGTACATACATAGATCATAATTATCTGTACGTCCTGACTTTGAAATAATAATAGCTCCACATTCAGATGTCAATGGTTTATTATAATTGTGTTTTTGACACGTATTTTTACGTATAAAATATAATTTTTAATTTAATAATTTTTCATTGTTTGTCACTTCTATACTCCACTTTTTTTTATTCTTCATTTCCTTTCAATATTTAAAAATAATGGCATAATTTTTTATGTCGTAATATATTATTTTAACTTTGGATTTAAATTTGTACGAATATGAATGTCATTCTGAAATTTAAGCTTTTAATTTAAAATTTAATAGCTCGTGAAAAGGTCAAAGAAAATAAAAATGACAATAAAAACAAGCAACAAGGAAAAAGACAATTAATATTGTATTACATTTTTTTAAGTACATTTAATTAAAAATATAAACGATAGATATTAAAATTATAAAAGAAAGAAAATAAATCCAACAATATCGCAATTAATAGAAAATATATATTCTAATATTTTAAAGAAATAAGAAATCTATAATTTTATATGTTTATTGTATTAAATTTATGAGGGAGGGTGCGAAGTGAGGACCATGGAGGATCTGGGAAGGTGTATATGATGGGGAAATTAGGGAAGGGCTATCATCCACTTCCAAATATACTAAAATTTGGCAAGATTTATCTAAAAAATGAGGTGGGGGGGGGGAGATGTGAAGGGGGGCCTGAGAGAGGCCTAGAGGGATCCTCACTTTTACAACTATATATATCTCTTACACTCTTACAGCTATATAAATTTATACGTTTCCAGATATACTATTAATCAATTCTCAAGATTGAATAATTCTTTCTTTTATAATATAATATTTTACCTTTGAATTTAAATTTTATATATTAAAAAATGACCTTGACAAAAATTTATACAAATATGAATGTTATCCCAAAATTTAAGTTTTTAATTTAAAACTTAATAGCTTGTAAAAAAGTCAAAAATAAAAATGACAATAAAAACAAGCAACAAGGAAAAAGACAATTAATATTGTATTAAATTTGTCTAAGTAAATTTAATTAAAACATATAAACAATAGATATTAAAATTATAAAAGAAAGAAAATAAATCCAACAATTTTGAAGAAATAAAAACTTTATAATTTTATATATTGTATTAAATTTTATGAGAGCTTTATTATATTAAATTTATGAGGGTGAAATGAGAAGAGTATGAGGAAGGGCTGAGGAAAGTACGAAGTGGGGATCATGGAAGATCTGGGGAGGTAAAATTTGACAGGATTTATCCAAAAAATGAGGGGTGGCCCATGGGGGTCTGAGGGGGGGCTACCATATTTTTCCAAATATGCTAAAATTTGACAGAATTTATCCAAGAAATGAGGGGGGGCCTGAGAGGGGGCCTAGAATGGTTCCTCAGTCTTACAACTATATATATATATCACATTAGTTAACACCGTGAACAAAATGAAACGGACCTGGCAAGTTACGTAGTAAGTATCATGAGACTTATTTGTAATTGATCAATGTATTACTTAATTCTACATAATTTCTTTCGTAAAAATTAGTTTGTTAGGAATATAACAAATTATTGTATACGTAGTGTAAAATAGTTAAGTAAAGTATTTGAGTGTGAAATAGGTCATTTTGGATATATGTTGTAATTTTGGTTATTAAAATATTTATAAAGATGGGTTATGAATTGAAAACTTGACTGTTTTACTTTGATTTCATTACTTTTTTAACCTGTGATTTCGTCGTCAGAGTATTTATCTACTAACATATTTTGGGTATATTTTGCAGTTACTGTTATTGATACATTCATATATTTAAACTATATTTTTACTATGTGATTAATATCATTGGTAATATGGAATACATCAAATAGATAAAATATGTTTATTTATTACAGATAAATATCAAGTTAAGGAGGAAGGATGCTTATGGTTTTCGGTATCAAACCACAGCCAGCCGAGTTTTTTTACTACGCCTATATATACGCAATGCATTACATCTATAGCAGTGGTCTTAATATAATTATAAATTATTTTAGACAATGCAGTTGGCTCTTTAACACCTATAATACTCTTTCCGGATTTAGAAGCATCTTCAGCAAACTTAAGTGACTCTTTAGAAGTAAGCATGTCAATGTCATTTGTATCTGGATACACATGTACATTTTCAACATTGATTCCCTTTTTCTTACAGTTCTGGCATCCGTAATCGCCGTTATATTGTTTCATATTTAAAAAAATGAGCCTTTGCGGCTAAGTCACAAGTGCCACACATTACTATACGTCGAACTAAAAGAGGCTCCGTACAATTAGGTAGATTAATAGAAATTCCTTTGTACAATTTTTTTAAACTATCAAGAAAAACGTTTAAAAAAATATTTACTAGTTTTTGTAGGGCCGAACCATAAACCGCCTAAAATTAAATTTTCTTTTTTAAACCTTTGCTGGTAAGGTAGCTCGCTTATAATAAAATAAAATGGCCAAATGGTTAATTTAGAGGACTTAAATAAGGGAACTCCATCCGTATTCCTCGTCAACGAAATATTGTTTTCATTAGATAAAAATTCAGCAGTGACTAATTCTTGATAAATAGATCCATCATATATATCTTCGAAATTATTAATATCTATTTTCTGTCTCGTAAATCTCCAATTTAGTAAATTTTTTAAATTTATAGATCGCATGTATAATTTTTGCAATTGGGTTATTATAGGAATTTCAATAAAATAACTTATATCTGTGTTTCTATTACAAGTCTGGCATTCATCCTCATCATTTTGTTGCTTAGTAAAACAGATTGTACAATAATAATGTTGTATCAAAGGTGTATTAATGTTTTAAAAAATTTTTTTAAATTTAGATGAGTCAATGCAAAAATTGGGTCATGGGCAATGTAACGCAATTACGGAAAGAATTTTCGCAAAAAGCACACCTATTAATTTAAATCGAAGTAATAATGACAAAACTGAGACTACGTGCTCGGCAACATTAATAGGAGCGTTAGGATATAATAGTTGATCCGCATTATCCAGTAAAAAATTATCAAAATCTTCACTTTCGCTCGAACTGTCATTTGAATCTTCATTGTCGTCGTCACTGCAGTTAGAATCTGTTGTATCGAAGTCATTTTCAAAATCATGATGATTAATTTAGCTTTCCTTTTGGAAACTTCTTTCTGGAGAATCTATTATAATTATATTATCTTACTATTGTTTTTCATAAAAATTTTTATAAATTATTTTTAAGATTTTACACAAAAAGTTTAAGATAATTACACTAAGAATTGCAAACAAGGTTATTATATTTAAGTTTAATTAAAACTGAAAATAATCTTACTGTAATTGTGTGTGCGTACTGTAACCATTTTCAAAGCTTAAATTTCTATTTTGGAAATCCAAATCTATATTGGAAAAATCAGAGCTCTCACAATTTGCAAAATCGTAATTTTCAGAGCTTGAATCACTATTTTCGGAATCCGAATCCACATAAGTACTATCAGAGCTCTCACACTCTGTAAAATCGGAATTTTCAGACTCACTCGTCACTTCTTGTACTTTTTTCCGAAGTTTGTTCGCTGAGATTTAGAATAATCAAAAAAACTTATCGGTCTTTTTGGCATTCCAAAATATACTTTATTTAATCAAAGAATATTTAATTTCAAATTTGAATTCGAATTTTTGTTAGAAAGGTTACACACTAAATAACACATTCAATTTTTGCTATGAAGTATTCGCATGAATAAATAGCTGAAAAGAAGAAAACAGCCCCGTCAAACTCAACCTTTTAAGATTGACGTGTTTGCAATTAATAACATAAGATGTTTCATTTAGTGCTGTGGGTTCAATCTGACCCACGTACAACGAGTGTCGTCAGCTCGAAAGATGTTAAGCAGTTAAAAAAAAAAAGTTATGGTGAAATTGGGCAAAGAGTGATTTCAGGCCAAAATTTTGAAGAGCAGCAGTAAGTAAATTACTTTTAAATTTGATTTAAAAAAATAAATATTTAAAAGAATTAATATAAAAAATAATTAAAAGAAAATAAATAAATATTTATACGCATCTTAATTACATTATAGGCGATAAAAACGAGTCCAGCAAGAAGAGAGTCATTTCCAGATGCAATAGTTCTGGAGAAAAGAAAAGTTGCTAAAGAAAAAAGAAATGTGAAAATTTTAAGAACGGAATCGTCTGTTACAACTAGCAAGTCAATTCTGAGCGATGATTCTGCTAGCGAAGAAGAAATTACGTCGTAAGTACTTTACCTTTTTTTTACATAAAAGTTCACTATTTCAGCACTTCTAATAATGGTAGAAACAATGAAAATCAGGAGTTTATGGCCAATTTAGATGAAACAGAGGGCAATCTTGTTCAATAACAACAGCCGATCAAAAATGGATTTCAAAGAGGTGGCAAAAGAAGTGACGAAGAAAGTTATGATAGATGGGCCCTAGTTTCATTTCAGCCTGAGCCAAGAAAAGTAAAAACTCTCTGAGATAAATAATCTATTATACAAAACAGTAACCTTATTACGTTTACTTTTTTACAGGTTCGGTTGTCCGAACAAAGGATATGAAATTTACATTATGTAGAGTGAGCTCGGATATTTAAAAAATGCATGGCGTAACAAACCTAAAGAATGCGTACGTCGGCTAATGAAGGTAATAATAGGGTCAAAAACACTAAGGACGATGACGCCTACCGGAAGAGTAGGAACTCCAGGCATCCCTGTCGACATTTATAAAGCAGTTTTTAGTAAGTTGATATCTTGTTTTTATTTACTTATTTATTTATTAAACAATTCCCTACTGAAAAATCTCAAGTGAGATCCCGTATGAGAAATCACATGAAGTCTTATTTGAGAAATCATATGAGATTTTACATGAGGTTATGAAACATTTTCGATAATGATTTCTTATATGATTTCTCATGTGAAATCTCAAATAAGATATCGTACGATTCCTCACATGGTATTTCAAATAAGATATTTGCAAAAGGCATCTACTTACTAATTATTTTAATTATATCTGATTGACAATGAATCAATTTTATTTCGTTACTTTGTCACAACGGATTATTTGAAAATAGAAATAGTTAAATAAAATTTTTAATTTTTATAATAAATAAATGCCACATTTACTTTATTATTAATTATTAATGCAAAATATAATTGCAAACGATAATTGCTAAATAAAATAAAAGTTTTATATATTTTTGTATCTTTGTAAATATATACTAGGGTGTCCTTTATTTCTACAATTGAAAAATTCTAAAAGTGCCCATTGAATTTCGAAAATATATGCGAAAAAGGGAAGAAAAACGTTTAGCAGTCCTCTGAAGACCGAAAAATGTCGTGCCGCCGAGCACATGAATTTTTTAAATTTTGACAATGTTCCAAAATCGGTTTATTTGTAGAGGTGGCAATTTTATCATGCGCTAAAGCTTTTAAATGGTGGATAAAATGTACAAATATCATTCACAACAATTTTAGTTACTTTGATTATGTATAAATAACTTTTTGTGCCCTTAGTATAGGTTACAATATGCAAAAAATTTTAAAAGAAATAACGTTTTTCGCAGTTTTTTACATCTAAATCCCAGAAAAGCCCCTTTTGCACCAAAACAATCAAAAGTTCGTGAAATTACCTTTAATTTGACCTATTTTTTAACCCTTTTAGGATGCTTGAGAGCCGAAAAATCGTCGTTTGAAAATTACATGAAATTTCTTTAAAGAGGTAAACTTTTCATTTCAGGAGATCTGGTCGATTCACATCGATTCACATGACCTATACAACCAATAGGTCTTCTAGTACTATCAAAGACCTTCAATTTAAGCCCCGGATGAGCTCTATAGGTGCTCTTAGAGTTAAGTAATGATTTTTTTTTAATGTTAAAAATGTCAAGTATGTAAATGGTGTATCATGATTAAGTCTTTTTACTTTGTTCGCGCATAACTCGACTTCTACGAATCTAAGAAAGGATTAATACAACTGAAATTAAAGGTAATGATTGTGGTTTCAAAATGAAATGTACAAAATTCTTTTCAATTGTTTATAAAAAATTGACAACTATTCAAAGTCGTAAATTTTACTCAAAATATGTGTATGTATTCATTTATACGCATCTTTCGCATCATTACCTTCAAAATTAAGGAAAAAAATTACCGCTGCTGTTTCCACGTTTCAAGTCAAATAATTTAAGCCTTAATAGAGTATATGTTTGATTGATTATCGAATAAGAGCAGTTTTATTGCCACGCGTTAACGCGAAGAAGAAACGCGCCCTGCTCGACTATAGATATATATCGAAAGAATATCGAAAGAACTCCGCAACTTTTTCCGGATGAGGTCTGTAGGTGCTTCTGGAGCCGTAGAATGATTTTTTTTTTTTATGTTAAAAATTTCATGTATGTAAATGGTGAATCGTGATTTTTTCAAATTTTCAATTCCTATGTAAAATCGACGTAAAATCGTTCCCGCAGCATCTACAGACCTTCACAAAAGCCAAAGTGAAGCTCTTGAACTCTACTTTGATCAATGATCAAGTATTTTGCTTGCTTGCTGGATTTGTTTATCGCTTATAACTGAAAGCAATTAAAATAAACAAATATTTTCCACATTCAAGGGCTTTATCAATATTTCTTTATTATTAATGTTATTGTTATTGTTATTGTTATTATTATTGTTACAACATTGTAAAATATTTTGCATGATGAATCCAATGAATGAGATTTTTATATGTTTACTATTTAGTGCATGATTTGGATAAAAAAGTAGACTTTCTTAAGAGGTACAACGTAATTTAAATTTTTATTCGTTAGTTTATTACAATACTTAATCTTTTTTCAACTTTTTGGGAAAAGCAGATTTTTTACAATCTTTTTACACATATTTTGAATAAAATTTACGACTTTGAATAGTTATAAACTTTTTATAAGCAATTGAAAAGAATTTTGTACATTTCATTTTGAAGCCACGCTCATTACCTTTAATTTGAGCTCCTTAATTCACCTCTGGATCCTGGAGAGTCGCATCCAAGACCCAGGTGGTGCCCACCCGAGCATACACAGACCCACCCGACAACTAAATAAATAGAATACAATGGGAGGGTATCTGGACAGCATCCGAAGGGAAAAGCTGGAAGAAGAAGATCCATTAGACTGAGAGTAAAGAAAAGCTACAGACTAATGTAGTAATCTACAAAGGAAAAATTACATAGATAGATTATATAGATTATACAAATCCTTACCTCTCAATAGGTTCTGTCGCAGCTCCTTGCAGTGGTCCTTGCATCACATCAAATCCTCAATACAGCAGTTCCAGGTGGATGTAGGAGCACAAGCAGCAACAAAATCATCTGGAAACATTGAAACGTTAATATTTTATTTAATTTGGCAAAAGAGAGTGCACAGCTTTGCCATAGAAAGAGGGTGCCTCTCGCATACAGGAGTAAGCATGGGATTGAGGTTAGGATGGCATATTTTGGAAACATGCATTACATTAACTACAACTACAGGATGACTACAGGGAAAACATGCACGGAAAGGAAACTCTACAAGTAAAAAGAAACAGTTGAGTACTTACAGTGAAACGAAGATCCTCGAAGAAGCTGGAGAAATTGCACTGCAATCATTGCATCTTCAAGGCGCTGCCCCGCCTTTCCCCGCCGGGTCTACAACCATACACAGCATCTGAAACAAAAGTAGAGAAGGAGAGCACAGCTCTTATTAGATTAAAAAGCAAAGGAAATACAGAACTACTACCATCTTACCTGGCAATCAGCAATACAGCACCTCAAGTACAGCTTGGCAACTGGAAATACATCAAAAACGGCGCGCGGTGACACACTAGCCTCACCACGGCTCGCCGTACTACGCGCGAGGCGTACTGCGCCGGCGCGAACGGGGAAGAAGGCGGCAAGCTCGCGCTCGCGTCGACACACTCCACGGATCCGCTGAATAGTTCGGACGTTACTTTGGTTATAAATCCCGGTAAAATTGTGACAACTAAATGCACAAAAAGTTAATTATGCATAATCAAACTAACTAAAATTGTTGTTAATAATATTTGTACATTTTATCCACCATTTAAAAGCCTTAGCGCATGATAAAATAGCCACCTCTACAAATAAACCGATTTTGGAACATTGTCAAAATTTAAAAAATTCATGTGCTCGGCGCACGACATTTTTCGGTCTTCAGAGGACTGCTAAACGTTTTTCTTCCCTTTTTCGCATATATTTTCGAAATTCAATGGGCACTTTTAGAATTTTTCAATTGTAGAAATAAAGGACACCCTAGTATATATTTACAAAGATACAAAAATATATAAAACTTTTATTTTATTTAGCAATTATCGTTTGCAATTATATTTTGCATTAATAATTAATAATAAAGGAAATTTGGCACTTTACAGATATATTTTTTGTTTTGTACATCTATACATGTATACGCATATCCTATGAATCTTTAAGGTGGCTTCAGCGAGTTTATATAAATAATTGAAAATATCTGAAACTTCACAAAAATATTCTTTGAGCATTAGACTTTTCATTTATATTGAGAAAATGCAAGGTCAACGACTAAATTTTAAAGAAATCGAGGTTTTTAAATTTGTATTTTAAGATGTATTATTGCGAAAAGATATTATTTTGTATTTATTCCATTATAAATAATTACTTTTTTATAAAATCCTATACCAAATTGAAGATTTTTTAATGGAGATTCTAATTCTGTTGTCATAAATCTAAGTAAACGATCAAATTAAAGAGATATTAGTAATAAACTTTATAATCATGCGCATGCGCACTAACAGCAGACAAACACACAAGCAATAAGAATGGCAATTTTTTTCATGTTTTAACTAAACTAGGATTTTTTAAGACTATCTAAAAGAGTTCGAAGGTAATCACTAAAATTGAAATTTTAAAAATTGCCAAAAACAAAGAAGGTGCCCACTGGGGCCCCTTCTTCATACGATACCACGCACTGAAGCCACTTTAAAAGATAATATTAATCAAATCAATTTCCACAGAATTATACATACATTCCCTATTGAAAAAATCGAGGTGGAAATCGAGATCGAAATCGAGCTCGATTCCCAGCTCGAATCCACCTCGATTCGACTCGATTTTTCCTCGATTTGCCTCGATTTCCACCTCGATTTCGAACTGTAGTTGCTTCGATTTTCACCTTGGTTTCGAGCTGAATTCGCCTCTATTTCCACCTCGATTTCGAGCTGCAGCTGCCTCGACATTCACCTCGATTTCGAGCTGGATTTACCTCAATTTTCACATCGATTTCGAGCTCGATTCGCCTCGATTTTCACCTCGAGTCCGAGCTTGATTCGCCTCGATTTCCACCTCGATTTCGAGCTCGATTCGCCTCGACTTTCACCTCGAGTCCAAGCTCGATTTCCACCTCGATTTCGAGCTGGATGCGCCTCGATTTTCACCTCGAGTCCGAGCTCGATTCGCCTCGATTTCCATCTCGATTTCGAGCTGCAGCTGCCTCGATATTCACCTCGATTTCGAGCTCGATTCGTCTCAATTTCCATCTGGATTTTTTCAATAGGGAATTGTACGTACAATTTTGAAGCTCAAAAATTAGATCGCCAATTTATAATTTAAAATGAACAATTAGCAATGACAAATTTTTGAACTTTCAAATAATTGTCTTTAAAAGGATTAAGATCAACACTGAAATCAGTATCAACACAGTTTTTTGATTTATCTTATTATATTAAAATATTTACAGATTTAT
>JAWWEO010017169.1:0-23432 GCA_035582975.1 Ormyrus labotus
GAAAAGATAGAAACTACATTATTTTAATCCCATTTAATTTTTTTACTATACCCAAACTTGGGGGGTTGACGAGCGGAACGAGCAGGGGGGTACCCCCCCCCCCTAGTATATATATATATTCTTTATCAAAGCGGAATTATTTTAGATTAAAAGTAAGCTAGAATTTAAGCATTGTAATATTTGCGTGCGTTTTTCTTTAATTATATTCCTACGAGCGGAAAGATAGCTAAATAAAATATATAATACAATTTATAACTCGCGTCTAAAGAATTTTGTAAAGAAAAATAATTAGTTGCGGAAAACTGAAATCTACATGTTTATATATTTTTTTTCATTATTTTCATACGCTGTAAGAATTAGTAGTAATCCAAGAATAAATTTTAAGTGATTTTATTTTAAAGTATATGATTGCTTTATTAAATTCTTTCCTTTTCTCCCGCTATTCCTAAAACTACAGAAAGTCTCAGTAAGCACCCGCTCTCCGACGGCTCAGTCGGCGGGACACATTTTTCAAGACTTTTTCTGATGACAATTTAATAAAAAAGGATTCTCCAATTATTTTTTATAACGGAGGCTTTTCGGCAGTCCCGCATACAATAAAAGTCAAAATCGTTATAAGATAAGATAAGATTAAGATAAGATTAAGATAAGTTATGCATTGAAGATAATTATTCCACAAAATTTGCTAAACTTTCGTTTGAAATATTTCTTCCATTTCACTTATTTTAAGAGATATTTGTGTGTATTGGTTAAAATTAACTATCGTGCACACGCGATATTCTTCCTCCTCTTGCGAAATAATAAGTACACCCTTACATTAGTTACAAGGAGAGTCCTTTTGGTCATGGATTTTGCCCAGCCTGAGTAAGATCTCTCTCCTTACTCTATAGATGAACTTTTTTGTGTTTTAGTGTCTAACGTTACCCCAGATTTCAGATATTGAATTTAGTATTTTCTTTCGACTCACCTTCCCGTGGGCTGGGCAATAACGCCTAAATGTGATACAAAATATCCTAAAATATCACATTTTAGCAAGGTTCTGCTTTAAAACATATTTTTATTAAATTATTAAATAACTCCATATCTTTAATTTCTGTTAACTCTTCTTCTTTAAAATTTTTCTTGTATAATCTTCAATGATAAAAATGTACATTAAAAAAATATTGAAGAAAACACAAAGAATCAATTGAAAAATTTTAATTCTCACTATATTGAAATAATAATTATAATTCTGGCACTTAATTTATGCTCGCTTCCAGTGCAATATTTGGGATTACATCAAGGTCTGGCGCTTTGGTGTTCCTGAGTCTCCCACAAGGATGCAGAAACTGATCCTCTGTCACTGGTGGCTTGTCTCCACATCATTACATTCGATAAAGAAATCGATCTCTGTTGCGGAAACAGCTTTGCCACTATCTTTATCAGAATGCCCGGGTACGTAGGCGATATCATTAGTTGATTTTTCAATCTCGATATTACCCCTTTTATGGTTTACACCACCGGTCACCGTCGCCTTCGTTCAAGAGTTCTTCCCAGCATTTTTTCTTGCTGTGCTTGATGGACTTACTCTGCTTTCAGCGTACCTCTTTGTATTTCTTCTCTAGTTCCGCGTGGTTGGCTTTCTTTAGTTTATGCTGACAATTAGACAGTCCCCTTTGCCCACTCTTTGCATAAAGAGGCGATTTTACTGTTCCACCAATGCACTGGTGGAAGCCTGGTGACTGTAAGCTTACGTGGCATAGTGGCACTTTCTTCAATCTCATGATGATATCATTTGCCTTCTCTGTAGCATTATTATTATTGATTGGACGATTGTCCACGGCTTCCCGAAACGAGTTGAAATCGAAAGCGCTTATCTTCCAGCCAATTTCGTTCTTCTTCTTGGGAGCTGAGCAGAGAGAGCTGGCATCAATGTTTTAGTCACTGTAAGAATTACTTTGCCCAAATAAGCACACGGATTAGTGTAATTCTTTTCTCTGTTCGGCTTTGATTAGATAACGTCGCGGATTTAATATAACCGTCATAATCTGATCATTTTCATCTCAATTTGCTTAAACTAATTGTTCTCATACTGTTCAGTTTCTTTGTACAAAATGTAAATGAAATGTTAATTAATGTCAACTTAAATATTATTTTTTCGAAGTTTTATTCTAACCTGTTTGCTGGAATTTCTCTCATGAATTTAAAATTGATAAATCATTATATTATTAATAAAAATTTATTATAAATTGATTTGTAACTATGAATACGTTTATCATTTTAAATTCATGAATTTATAATTTGCTTATATTTTATAGGTGCTAGCATTATTAGTCGTATTGTTCTATTATAGAAATTTGAAATGATAACATTATTTTTCCCAACTCAGACATGAAATGGCCCCCATTTCATACTAGAAAGTAGCGTAGAAAATCAAGCATTTTAAACGTTTGACAAAATTGTTTGTCGAAGCAGTAAAAAAAGTCTTTTTTCCCGACTCCAGCAGGGCTTACCGAGGAAAAAAGTCAATTCTTTTTAATTTATAAAATTAAAAATTTTTTTTTTCTCGGTTTTAAATTATTTTTTACGATTTCTTTGAACGATTTGAATCATCTTTCTAACACAAAAAGAGGGCTTTTCATGCCTTCGGTGAAAAAAACACGGTGTGTAACACGGAAAGAAAAGCTATTTCAGACTCAGGTAAGGTTATCAGCACTCGCCTCTATCTTGATTGCGACTTATGCAGAACACCTCACCCTCCCTAGAAATTGCTTACTTTCTCCCCTTAATGCACCATGTACTATTTCTAAATTAAATTTGTACATAAACAAATAACACGCCTGTATACTACAAGAAAGCGCTTGATCTCAACTCAGAAATTTAGAATCAACTGCTAACATAAATTAAAAAAAAAGTAGCTCTTCTTTGAGCATATGTTATTCTGGCATATAAATCTCAAAAATAAGAATTGTTTTTAGCGGCATGCCAAATCAACATCCATTTTTTACTGTTTTCATAAAAATTTTCAGGTAACACCTGTGTTTAGCACTATTGTGTGATAACTTCTTATTCGAGTATAAAGGCGGGTCGTTACGACATTAATTATTACACGTTTATGTTAATATAAAATAATAAAAAGAAATGAACATAAATTTCGACTTATTCTTATCGAATTTAATTTATAAAAATATGATAAAGTTTTTCTCACTTACTTTTTTTAGAATGAAGTAATAGCTGCAGCTGTTGAAACTTTATTAAATAAATGTGAGGTACCTTTTTCAACATCATCAACTTTGTAAGTAGCAAACAGATTTATTTAAAATTCAAATATTTCATTTAGAACTGTTGTTAATGACCTCTATTAGCAATTAAATTTTATCATTTTTATCATTTTTATCATGTTTCGTTATTTGTAATAAAAAGATTTATCTTTAAGTATTTTTCTATAATTATAATTATTACAGTAGTCAGCATTTAAACGAATTCATTCATGAAAAAGTTTTACATTTTGCTTCCTCCTAGAGGAAGCATTGTGATAGTAATTTTTGGAGTTGCTCGAAAAATCGGTTATAATTGCATTTTAAGATGTCAGGAAGAAGAATAAATGGTTTTTGAAAAATGTCTGTATGGATGTATGTGTGTGTGCGTGTGCGTGGGTGTGTACGCCTAGATCTCAGCTTCTACTGAACGGATTTTCATCGTCCACGGCTCATTTTTTTGGATTCTCTGTGATGGCGGCAAAAAAATCTTTTTTTGTTTCGCTTATTTGTTTTTGTTTTATCGCAAACTTTCGATTTTTGAAAAATTTAATTTTAATTTTTTTTAATGATAGGATTGAGATATTTGAATCGAACAAAGGTCAATTTAAAGAACATAAAAATACCTATAATATCAGAGAAAAAAAGTTACCTTAGCTCTTATGGTTCTTTTGTTTTTAATAAAAACGTGTTTTTATAAAAAAGCTTATAATTCTTAAATTAAATTATCAACTGCTCTGAAAAAACTTCTGGTAAATAAGAATATATATAACTATAAACTGTAAAAATTTCAAGCCATTTTGTCAATTAGTTTTTGAATAAAAAGCTGAACACCGAAAAAAATGAGTTTTCTAGATCGAACGATTATGGAAGTAAAAAGACTTTAAATTACTTGAAATTTTGGGAAAAGGTAGATATTTTACATTTTCAAAGCTGTATAGTTTTTCTGTTTATGAAACGTATTAGTTAAAAAGATATTAAAGTTTTATTTATTTTGTTTCAATTTTTTGAATAGCTGTATCTTAGTGAATAATCAATCTCTCAATGATCGGCCTCTTATTTTTTTCGTCTTTAACTAAACTTTCAAAATTAAACTACTACTAGTTTTTGTTCTATAACGATTTTAAGTTACGCAAAGAGTGCATGTGGGCAAGGCGACTGGCTCAGCGTGGACGGAAAAAAGCCAACTACGCGGAACTGGAGATGAAATACAAAGAGGTGCGTTGTAAGCTAAGTAAAGCCATCAAGCACAATAAAAAGAAATGCTGGGAAGAGCTCTTGAATGAAGTCGATAGCGATCCGTGGGGTAGACCGTACAGAGTGGTAATGGCAAGACTGAGAAGCCAGCCAATGCCATCATCTACGTGTCCTGACCTTTTGAAAAAGATAGTGGCAGAACTATTCCCACAACAGCCGGAGACCCGCTTCTTAGTAGAATGTAATGATGTGGAGTCAATCCCGACTGTGACAGAGGAGCAACTATTGAATGCCTGTGGTAGATTCGGAAACACCAAAGCATCAGGCCTTGATGGAATCCCGAACATAGCACTGAAAGCGAGCATAAAAACAGTTCCAGAGTTATTTTTGGATATGTACAATACTTGCCTGCAGGAGGCTAGTACTCTTGCACAAAGGGAAAAAGCCCCCAGACGAAGCCTCATCTTATCGACCGCTTTGTATGCTCGACACAATTGGTAAGATATTGGAGAGAATTATCCATGGAAGAATCGAAGCAGTAGTCGAACCGCAATTGCCCGACAACCAATATGGCTTCCGCAAAGGACACTCTACTCTGGATGCCATAAACCGGGTCGTCTCCACTGCAAGAGAAGCGATATCCGGCAAAAAGTGGGAAAGAGGCACAAAGAAGTATTGCCTTGTGATAACACTAGACACAAAGAATGCCTTTAACTCAGCTAAATGGGGCCACCTTATGGAGGCTCTTACCAAGATGAATGTACCGGAGTACCTACGGAAGATAGTAGGAAGCTACTTTGAAGATAGAATCCTTAAGTATGACACTGATGAGAGTCCGCAGGAGTCACTGGTGGTGTTCCGCAGGGTTCAGTACTAGGCCCTCTACACTGGAATGTCATGTACGGCGGGCTGTTGAAGTTGGAGTCGCCGAATGAGGCAGAACTAGTGGCATTCGCGGATGATGTGGCCCTAGTAATCGTAGCGAAACATTTGGAGGAAATCAACTACATCTTTGACATAACTTTCGGAAGAATACGTCAGTGAATGGACTCGGTTGACCTAAGGCTGGCAGAGCATAATACGGAGGCAGTACTGATCACTAGTAGAAGAAAAGTAGAAACTATCACACTTCGAGTCGGCAACTATGAGTTCACGTCCCAACCATCTCTCCGGTACTTGGGAGTGATAATAGACACCAGGCTCAGCTTGAAGCAACACACGGTGCACGCCGAAACTAAAGCGTCAAATGTCAGGACCATCCTGTCACGGCTAATGCCCAACGTTGGAGATCCGAACAAAGGAGAAGAGCGCTGTCAATATCCACGATTACATCAGCGATGGCAATGACATTTGGGCGGATGCACTCAAGAGAAAGGAATGTAGACGGAAGGTGGCATCAGTCCGCCGACTAAGTGCCCTACGTGTTGCCAGCGCTTACTGAGAACGCCATCTGTGTCATTGCAGGGATGCTACCTATAGAAGTACTAGCAGAAGAGAGCAGAGCACTATAGAGTTATAAACGATTGACCACGCTGAGTGCAATGGAAATAAGAAGAAATGAGAGAGCCAACAGCCTACGCCGATGGCAACTGCTACGGGACTCGTCTAATAGCAGAAAATGGACACATCGTTTGATCCCGCAGGTTGACACGTGGCTCAATCGCCTACACGGAGAGGTAAATTTCTACCTGACCGAGATGCTTTTAGGGCACGAAGGATTTTGGGCGTATTTTTTATAAATTCAAACATGAGGATTCACCTGAGTGCCCAACATGCGAAGGAGCCGGTGAGGATGCCGAGTACGTATTCTTCGACTGCCCGCGCTACAGTGAGGCGCGCAGCACATGGGAGGCTGGAACTGGACAAAAAATTACACCAGAGAACCTGATAGAATCCATGCTCATATCAGAGACAGCATGGCAGGCAACAAGCGCCTACGCAGCTGAAGTTCTCAAAGACCTACGCTGCGTAGAACAAAAGAGGAACAAGAAATAAAAAAAAAAGAAAACGATTCAAAGGAAATGACGACTTTGACCACGCGTAGAAACACTGTAAAACACACACGCACACACACATACCGACACACACCCATAATAACACACGTACATACAGAGGAGCTGCGGGCGCGGTCCGCCGCGTGGCGAGCGGCGTCCGCCATGTTACGCGCTATCTTGCCCGATGTAAGCTGGAGAGGGGCATGGCGCGCGAGGTGGGAGAAGCCACTTTGCGCGCCAGTTTTCTGCCCGACATTGCTAGCAACGGCACGTATATCCGCGCTCCGCTTAGCTCCGCCGTTTGGTCTGCTTATTTGTGCGTGGTGCGAGTGTCTGCTGGTGGAGGCGTGTCGAGCTCCCCGCCCCTGCTACTCAGGCGAGTGAGAAGCACCTTCAGCCGCCTCCACATCGGCCGCGTGCGGCAGCAAAAATTCGGAGCGAGGAACTGCCGATGAGCCGCCATCTTCAGCCCCGGCGACAGGCAAAGAGAAAGAGAGAGAGAGAGAGAAAGAGAGCGAGCGAGCGAGCTCCTCTACCTACACGTCCACGAGCGAGCCTGGCCAGCCCCTGAAAGTAGGTTTTTTTTATTGTTATTCGCGGCGACATTTCCTGCGGCTCTCAGCGGTAGTAACGGCGAACGCGAGGATCTCAAGTTTCGGTTTCCCCGGTGCGGACCCCGGGAAGGCCGACATTTCGGGTGGTTCGGCAGCGGTCGAACCCGACCGAGCGGCTCCGAGCGCGCGCGAACAAACTGTTATATTCTTTTATTGTTTCTTTTTTTGTTTCGTCTGATTTTAAATAACCTTATTTTATTTGAATCGCTATCGAGTCATTGAGCGAGCTCCTTACCCCGAATCCTCCCGCTACCGACGCTTTGGTTTTCGCGGATTTTAGCTAGCCGGGAGAAGACTGCAGCTAACGGGGTTTAAAAGCTGCGGCTTCAGATAGGAAGAGAGTCGCAGCGTTGTACAGGGAAAGGCCGCGGTGTGAGAGAGACACCCGGCTATTCGTCAAGAATAAATACAGTTTATTCATTAGTTCTATTAAAAAGTCACCCCGTTACAACTGGCGCCCAACGTGGGGAAAAATATAAAGTAAGAAGCGAAGAACCAATATATGTAATTCATTATCAAAAATAATTCATATTCATAAAATTATAGGGCATAGAAGCTCATAGAAGTTTGAGGATTAAAAGCTTCTACAATCTTCTAAGCAAATTTATTAAAAAACTAAGAATGTTACAATATTTAAAGCATACTTAAATTATAGAGAATGAAAAAATGTGCAAATATCCCTTACGAAAAAATATTATAGTACGATATACTAGTACGACTATAATTAACTATAATATTTCCGCACGATTATAATCTACTATAGTAAACTATAGTGTAGAACTATAGTATATAACTATATCTTAGAATAAATACTATAAAATATTATAGTGATCTATTATAGTACTTGACTACAGTAGACTACTATAGTAAATAATATAAGTATACTATAGAAGGTGCGAAAATATTATAGTTTAACTATAATCTTACTATAATAAATTATAATTTAACTATACTTTATAATATAGTCAGTTACTATAATTTGTTTTTCTTAAGGGATCTCATTAGAAATTTAACAATTATCAAATAGTTTTTAAGATATGTAACAAGAATAAGTGTAAAGTCTTTTGGTCGGAAGCCCTATATAAACCGCGGAAATGTCTAGCAATTCACGCATTTACTATTGAACCTCCGAAGAAGCAAGACCAACCAGAAGCCTAATATTGGCTGTATTGGACTCAGCAATAAATTTATTTATTTATTTATTTATTTATTTATTTATTTATTAATCCAGAGTTACATAATTTTTATAACATACAGCCCGCCACAGAATGAGTATATATACAAGAATATCCTTAGACTAAGCGCTGTATCCTGCAGAGGAAAAAGATAGTTCCTGTTCGCAGATCCGGATTTAAAAACTGGTGACTAAACTATGCATGGCACATAGGAAGTAGTCACCAATCACGAATAAATATTAAAAAATAATATAATATAATATAATTAAAAACTTAGAACTAAAAATAATAATTGAAATTGTTAACAGTGATTTAATATGATAACATGCTATAAACATTTTTAACAACATTTACAGTTCGATGTAAATACGATATCATCTATAATCCCAAGGTCTTTGTGTTTGGGTTGATTTTTTAAAGGATTCATTGAATTCGTAAAAATTTGTTTTCCTCTGATATCTCGATCAAAATAAAAAATAGCTTTGTTTGATCGTAGATAGTTTATATCTCCATAAGACATGCGTATTTTATTGAGTTGTTGAATCTGTTTACCCGGAGCTACCGTTACTTTATCCTTCTTGTTGTTATTTTTTGTCATATTGTCGATTTCATTAAATACCGTTTCAATCGGTAACTATCTTTCATTAATTTTCTTGTTTGTTATTTCCGGGTCTACAGATTCTCTTATGAAATGGATATGTTTGGTACCAGAGGGTTTAGAGTAGTGACATTGTTTACAGTTTAAATCAAGTTGTTTTTTATTGTTCATTAATGTTTTAATTTATTTTCTTTTGGTTACTTCGATTTTTGCAGTTTCTACTATTGTATTTTGGTTTGGAATTTTATCTCTAGTTTGTTGCATACCTGTGTTTAAGATTACGGCTGCAATTTTATTGATTATATGTATATATTTGCTATTCTTATCTAAGTTTTTTATTTTATACATATTAAAATTAGATGTACGACTATAAGATCGTTTATATTGCCACGTACATTTTCCGTTAGCGCATATGTACGTACGGACATCTAGTATTAATTTTTCAAGTATCACATTATCCTCAAGGACTTCCATTGTCGGGAATGCGTACTTGATTATATCTTTTCTATTATTTTTAACAATTTTTAGAATTTTTTTAGATATCCTATGTAACGGGGCAAAATTTATCGCAAGTTAATAAATTTTGTTATTTAATTTATTCACGAGCTGGGTGTTTCTTTCACACCACGGCCTTACCGTATACAACGCTGCGGCTCTCTTCACTCTCGAAGCCGCAGCTTTTAACCCCGTCTGCTGTTTCCTCGTTCTGCGGGGCTAACTGAAAACCACGAAAGAAATCGTATGTCTGTAGCGGGAGGATCCGGGGTTAGGAACTCGCTCAATAAATTAACACACGCGTTTAAAAATAAAATAAGGTTCACGTCGAGTGCGTGAACCGTTTATTAAAATTAAGTGAATGAAAGAACAAAAATAATATGGAAATATTCGAACGCGCAGGCCGAGACTGTTCGGGTCCGCTCGGTGTCGCTCGGTCGGGTTCGGCCGCTGCCGAACCGCTCGGAA
This sequence comes from Ormyrus labotus, assembly GCA_035582975.1. NCBI lineage: Eukaryota > Metazoa > Arthropoda > Insecta > Hymenoptera > Ormyridae > Ormyrus > Ormyrus labotus. The sequence goes on from JAWWEO010017169.1 coordinate 9,778, forward strand.
CCTCGGCCTTCCCGGGGTCCGCACCGGGGAAAAATTTTTCCTCGCGGTTCCTCGATTTAGCCGTGATAACGGCTGAGCAACGCACGGAATATCGACGCGAATGTAAACAAGAAGCGGGACCTACTTTTGGGCTGGCCAGCCTCGCGGACGCAAGGAAGAAAAATAGCGCTTTGCGCTTTGTCTCTCTCGCTCTCTCTGGCAGTTGCCGGGGCCAAAGATGGCGGGCTCGCCGGCTGCTCTCTCGTCCCTTAGTGAACCGGCTCTCACGGCCGGTGTGGTGGTGGCTGCAGTGACTGCTTCGCTGCACGGGGAGTAGGAGTGGGGCTGAAGCGCCTCCACCGGGTACACGCACAGCACACACTCGAGGACCAAGAAACGGCGGGGATAGGGAAAGCGGAAAAGTGCACGTGTCGGTGCGACTAATGGCTGCCAGAGAACTGGCGCGCAAAGTAGCTTCCCCCACCTTGCGCGCCGCGCGCCTCTCCCGCTTACACCGGCGAGGAGAGCGCGTAACATGGCGGTCGCCGCTCGCCACGCGGCGGACCGCGCGCGCAGCTCTTGGTGCGCAGCTCCACTCTCGAGCAGCTCTCGCTCTTTTCTCTCTCTCTACCTACCTCTCTCTCGCACGGGACGGCTCAGCTGGGCCATCCCGTTACAATTATTATGTGGCATTGGTTTATTTTGGCATAATCAAGAGTGACACCAGGATTTAATTTGTGGACGGTCAATTTTTGCTAAAGTATTCGTCTTGTTCATTGTATTTCTATTCATTGTTTTTGATCCATTCTTTTAGTTTTTTTCTTGTTGATTTTTTGTTTTATCCAGAGTCTTATATTCACTTGGTAGTTTGTTGAAAGTGTTGCCATCCTCGCCGACTGCCGGACATGAGAATTGAGATATCGCTAACACGATATCACAAAAGTCAACTGGCTTGAATCAGAATACCTCCTCAGGTGTACAGGCGAGAATGTCCTGCATATGTTTATCCCTATCCGGGTCACTTTGAAAAGAAATGCCCGCAAAATGTTTTTTTAGCTCTTCTGGTTTTATGCCATTCAAGTCTTCCCCCTTGGAAGGAAGCAACTTGAGGCTACGTAATTCATTCCAGATGTTATCGTTTTCTAGGGCTGTTGTAAGCCTTTCCTGGTAATAGCTCTTCCGTGCTTCAGATGTTTTAAGCTCTGCCAAATCAAGCAGCCTGATGAACTCTCCATGCAGGGCTTCGCTACCTGTACGCGTATATCGTTTGTATATCGTGTCCCTCTTTCTGCACAGGACCTTGATCTCGGAGTCAATTCACGCGAGGCGCGTGATTTTAGCGTTCTTAGCCAGCCTTAGTGGAGCTAATGGCTCGACAACCTCCATTAGGTTAGACCTTAGATCCCCGACCGCTGCATTGAAGTTAAACTCGTCGATGTCGCGTATCATTGAGTTCCAACAACATTGGCTAAGCAGATTATTTAACTCATCGGAGTGGATATTTTTGAAATCTCGATAGCTGTCTTAATGAGTCACTGGTACGTCCTTATGTATAAGAAGCGAGATACTTATAATGTTATGCCTACTGTTGAAGGGGGATTCAATGTTCTGAGGGTTAATGTAAGTGTCGTTAGTGTCTGTGAGTATTATGTCAATCCAGGTGCTCGAGGTGGGAGTGATATGCGTTGGGCCATGGTGGACTAGCTGGAGGGACAACTCATCTATGAGCTTCCGAAGCGACCTAAACGTCAAGGGGATTAAACCCTGTTTTCTGTTTTTTTGCTATCATAATGTTTTCAAGTATGTGTGGATGTTTAAGATGACCTGCATAGTGCGTGGCTTGATGTTGGGACCATTGTTAGTTGTCGAGTGAATTGTTTTATATATGTGTGCTGTGTCAAATTGTTTACTACTGACAACGTCGCTCGTATTAATGTTGAGGTGGACTGCTTTTAGTATGGCAAGCGCCACTCTCTCCGGAGCTACTGAGAATTAACTGGAACCGGAGGAACGCATAGGATCTTACGCCGCTGGTGTATCTGCAGATTACCCCCCCATGGGGAGCAGGCCAGCGAGGAGCTTATTACTGCTTTCAGCAAAGGCGTAGAAGCCGTCATCGGTGGGGCCAAGGCCCCGCCTAAGTTGCCTAGTAACGGGGGTGGGGCGTGGGGCATTATTATTAAATTAATAATAATTATTTATTATTATTAAATTAATTTAATAATTTAATTTAGTAATTATTTAATAAATAAATAATCTAATAAATATCTAATAAATAATTTTATAAATACATAATTTTATATGTATAAAAATGTATAAAACCCTATAAAACCGTACAAAAATATACCGAAACATACGCAAATATACGTAAACACATAAAAATGTATCAAATGTCCGAAATGAAAGTCAAAAGTACATTTTCATATGTTTTTAAATTTTTTCATACATTTGCATACATTTCCGTACGTTTTTCTACATTTTTTATTTCCATTGGGGAACATATAAAAATTCCAGGAATATTTCAATGAAAGATTACTGGAAGGTTTCAATAATGTCTTCCACATATTCCAGGAATATTTCTTGCTGTATGGGGGTTTAAAAGCCGTTTTTCAATTGTAAAAGTACTTTTGAATATAATTTTTAAAATTTTATTTTGCAGACATTGTAATTGTTCAGGATAAAGGTTTGGATTTAAATAATCAATAAAATTCCACGCTTTGAATCAGAAATCGGCTATTTATTTTTATAATTCTTCAATTTTAACGCTAATACTTGAACTTGACTAACAAGGAGAGTGTACGACATTTGGGTAATGGATTTTCCTACAACTTTGGGATATGTTTTCTAATGTTAAAATATGACGGAAGCCGCGTCCGTTCGGCCTAACCCTCGATTTTTCAAAAATTATCTGCTCTTTTATCAAAAATTTAAGAAAAATCGATTTTTGTTTAGTCGCGTATAACTTTTCAACTATTAATTATACAGTATTTTAACTCCCGGCATTCGAAAGGTGATATCAAATCCTATCGATTAAAAATAATTACATCAAAAAATCTGTATTTGTTTAAAAGTTATAGCTAAATAAAAATTTTCAATAAAATTAGGCTAAAATTATATAAGTAGATTTTTTATGTTATTTTAATGGTCATTCTTTGTTTCATTATAACTTTTGAACAAATAAAGATTTTTTGATGTAATTATTTTTAATCGATAGGATTTGATATCACCTTTCGAATGCCGGGAGTTAAAATACTGTACCATTAATAGTTGAAAAGTTATAGGCGACTATACAGAAATCGATTTTTCTTAAATTTTTTATAAAAGAGCACATAACTTTTGAAAAATCAAGCGTTAGGCCGAACGGACGCGGCTTCCTTCATATTTTAACATTAGCAAATATACCCCAAAGTTGCAGGAAAATCCATTACCCAAATGTCGTACACTCTCCTTGTAAGTCTAATTACAACGGTTAAATTAATAGACGACCGTGTCGCGAGCCCGGTAAGTGCAGAGTGATCTGCTCGCGCTTATGACTCGCTGTTGACCGCTGAACTCTGCCCCCGAATCACGCCGAGCGGGCCCGAGGCGACACGATTTTCGTATACACAATCGCTGACGCAACCTCTAACTCCTTATCGCTCTAGCGCCCGTGACGACTTACGTCTAATGCCTGATGGCCCCGTTTTAGTCTTGCGGCTTCCCCGTACACGAGTGAGACCCTCATAAACCAATAGAGGAACCTTGCGGCTCTTCCAGAGGGTCTCTTGAAGGCCTAGGGATACCCAAAGTTGGCCCCTAGCCTATGGGCTGACGCCACGGAGCTGCCCTGCCAACTCCGCGCGGAGACTTCGGTCGCCACGTCGCGCTGGCCTTTTCAAAAAATCCAATTTTATTTATAAAAACGTTCATTTGTCGCCTCGGCCCCCCTCGCGCTCCAATGTATCCACAACAGTAATGGTCTTAAACTATTCATATATGTACCTCCCCACGCAATTATTCCATAATTTATTACACTGTTAAATAGATGTTTCAATATTTAGCGATTTAACACGGACTTTTATGCGGAATGGGATTTTTTCGCTCTTTACATTGTGATATTTCAGTAATTGAGGACAAGATTTGAATGAAATTTTTTAATCCAGTACAAAAATCTTCAATCATTATATACCTGTTTTCAAAATATAAATTAAATACCTGTTAGTCCAAGGAATGAAACGAAAAATAGGATCTAACCGTCGAATTCTATGGGATAGCACCGATTTGGATGAAATTTTGGAATTAACTTCGTTTTACCCTCTAGATCAAATGTGAAATAATGAAAAAGTATGCTTTTTAATTTTAGGAGGTGAAAACTACCCCTAAAGTTGAAAAATTAAAATAATACGAAAATAGATGTTTTACGAGCTAAAATTCATGTAAATAGGCAAAATAAATATTGTTTTACATTGGGGATTATAGTGTACATAATTATTTTGAAATTTGAACCCTTAAAAGCCACCCTTAATGAAGGAAAATGAAAAAAATGTTCTTGTAATTTTAAGCAATTTTAATGGTTAGATAGTATAAATAGTCAAAATTTATATCTTTTACATTTTTGCAATGCAATTAATAGTAAACAGCGTAACTTCCACCCTCAACAACCACCCCTAATGAAAAAAATCTTATTTTGCACGTTTCCACACTTTCAAATGGCTTTATAGTATAAATCAGTTAAGTTAAAATCTAATGCATGTTTGCTATACAAGGCAATTGATTATTTTTCGTATAGCTTCAACCCTTACAAACCACCCTTAAAAACAAATTTAATTCGATGAAAATTGGTAGGTAGAATTTCTATATAACATGAATCAAATAAAAGTATTCTTTGTACATTTTAAAAGTTTATTATTTTAAAAAAAAGACGTACAAATGTTAATGTTAATGTTAATCTGTTAGAGCCACGTCGCGCAGAGACGGTCGTTCTGCCCTTTACGCAGATCGGATAGAAGTAGATTCCGGTGGCGGATTCGATGGAGTAGGAGATGGGAGAGCTCGGGTAGTAAAGAACTACAACTACACATTCTTAATGAATGAATGTCCTGATTTATTCACTATTTCACTTAATAACAACTAAATTTAGCTTTGCCGCGCGACAATAGGTGTCGAGTCAACGGTGGCCGGAAAGCGAGAGAGAGTGAATCTCGCACCGGATTCCTAATCGTTCGTCTTTGACTATAAAGAGGGGGGCGCACAGTCGCGCTACCTCGCGGGGTCTGATTTGGAGGGACTAACCGCGCGCTTATTCAAATCGCCCGAACATTCCGCCCGCCTCATTGAACACAACGAAAAACAAAATGTACGCAACGCGTGAAACTTAATAACTAAGGTAGTTCGCAATCTTCCACCTTGAGTGGTCGACGAGACCGTCCGCCATGTTGGCTTCCATCAGAAACGGGAAAGGCTAGCTGCTGACTGGTCGCGGCCACGAAGTGCGAGGTGGTCGGCAGCTGAATGAGCAGCCGGATGAGCTGCGTCAGAGGACGCTTCAGTGAGGTTGTCGCTGTGCGGAGAGTGGCAACTCTGACCAAGCCATCAACGCCAGGGTGTAGTGTTGTGATCCTTGCCAAAGGCCACTTAAGAGGTGGCTGTAAATCGTCCGTCAGTAGGACGAGGTCCCCCACAGCTGGTTGGTTGGTTGCTGCAAGCCACTTGAAGCGTTGCTGGAGATGGTGTAATACCTCCTTCTGCCATCTTACCCAGAAATGGAGCTGCATTTGCGAGACGATACGCCATCTCGGAATACCTGTAACAGAAGAATGTGTCGTGGGCGGCTCCGGAGGAGCCGTAAGGGCGGAGCCGACGAGGAAATGCCCCGGCGTGAGGGCAGCGACGTCTTCTGGATCTGAGCTCAGCGGGCTGAGCGCCCTGGAGTTCAAGCAGGCTTCAATACTGACTGCTAAAGTAGAAAACTCTTCAAAGGTAAGTTTTGCTTCACCAACCACCCTCCTTAGGTGGTGCTTAAAGGACTTGACGGCGGCCTCCCAGAGGTGCTGAAGGCGGACGATTCCTCAAAGTTTCTGCGCAGCTCAGAATCCGCACCTTGAAACGTGGTTCCATTATCACTGTAGAATTGGTGACACAGGTCCCGTCTGGAGATGAATTTCTTGAAGGCTAAGAGGAAGGTCTTCGAGGTATAATCCGATGCTACCTCTATATGTACTGCTCTCGTCACGAAGCAGGTGAAAATAACAATGTATCCTTTGCTGAACCGTTGACCTCAGCCTTTAGATGTACGCACGGCAAGGGGGCCGGCGTAATCGACGCCAGCGACGTTGAAAGGTCGACCTGGAGTTACCCGGTCCGTCGGTAAAGGCGCCATCCATTGCTCAAGGGGGCGGTCTTGAAACCTACAGCAGAGCACACATTCTCTGGATAACTTCCTTATCTTCGTTCGCGCTTGCGGTATCCAACACTATCGCAGCAGATGGCTTTGGGTGAGTTGCGGGCCTGCATGCAGCGTGACTAAATGAGCGTCCTGGATGACCAAGTCTGAAAACCAGCTTTCTTTTGGGATAATAACCGGATGCTTCTCTGTGGTAGTCGGAAAAGCGTGTTGAAGCTTGCCGCCAACTCGCAGCAGGCCATCTGAATCTAAAAACGGGAGCAGCCGACGCACAGTGGTCTGAAATGACGAAAACAGTGGTCTGAAAAGCTGCTAAATTAAAAAAATTATAATTTACCTTCCACTCATTTGGCGACACGGAGTGACTTCCACGAATTCCGATCGAGCAAAAGTGCACTGGATTTTCATTCTTTATAGCTTTAGCTATGTTTTAGTATTTTTTAAAAATTTTTTTCGTGAAAACCCAGTTGAAGCGGGATTTTTAAGCCTTTTTTCGTTATTTCAGACCACTGTGCGACGCAGCGTGCTGGACCGCTGCAGTGGTCGTCCCTCTTGCAACAAGGCGATTCTCTTGGGGAAGTGCTGACCTTGTATTGTCGAGATAAGGCGTGTTCGTGCAGCTTGAATCTCCCGAGCAGAGATGATTGATGCTGTTTTCTGGCCCGATATCGAGTGCGGCTTAATCAACCACCGACGTAGAAGCGCGGTTATCCGTAGCATCCGTCTGAGACTGGAAAATCGTCTTATAAAGTCCTCCCCGTTTGCTCCTGCGGATACAGAGGTGTGAAACGTTGCGGTGGTCGCTCGTTTTTCAAGCAGGGTCTCGTAATCCGTGGGGGGGCTCCATTGAGCTGAGTCCTCGAATATCTCCCGCGGCCCATTCCACCAAAGTTGGTTGTGTTGTAGTTGCTCCGGTGCCAATCCTCTCGTTGCATAATCAGCTGGATTCAAGGCCGAACGAACATGATTCCATTGAGCATCGGGTAAAAGAGTTAGAATTTCGCTCACGCGGTTGGCGACGAAGGTTTTCCATTGGTGAGGACAGCTCTTGAGCCACGCCAGGACGACTTGTGAGTCCGTCCAGCAGAACACTGGCACCGTAGGATTGCCGAAGTCGAGCTGGATCTTGTGGATGAGTTTGACGAGCAGCAGTGCACCACAGAGCTCTAATCGAGGCAAAGAGACTGTTTTGAGGGATGCTACCTTGCTCTTAGCAGAAATCAGTGTTGATTTACTCAATCCATCTTTGCTATGAACGATTACATAAACCGTTGCAGCGTAAGCCTTTTCCGATGCGTCTGAAAACCCATGCAGAGTGTAAGGCGAGTTGCCGTCGGTGCCGAACCACCTCGGGATCCAAAGTTGCTCCAGCTGTGGCAGTTGCTGGCGAAAGTTCGTCCACAATGATAGCGTACGGTATTCCACGGGGGCGTCCCAATTATGTCCCGATAACCACAGCATTTGCAACAGAATTTTAGCCTTGATGACGACGGGCGAAAACAGACCCAAAGGATCGTACAGTCGTGCGACCTCGCCCAGTATATTGCGCTTGGTGACAGCCTTTTCCCACGAGGGCAATTGAAGCTTAGATCTAAAACAGTCAGATGCGGGCGACCATAGCAGTTCTAGCGTGGAGATGCAATCGTCGATGTCGAAAGATCTTGAGGCAGACGAAATGGGTGAGTCGACGCCTTCCAATAACGCCGGGTGGTTGGCAGACCACTTATCGAGCTGCATGCCAGCCGCACGCAGGATTCCTTGCACCTGTTTTCGAGAGAGCAGAGCCGCATCTAAGGTGTCAGCTCCCTCCAACACATCGTCCACGTAGAAGTGCTGCTTTAACAATTGCGATCCCAGCGAAAAGGTATCTTTCTCGTCTTCAGCGAGCTGGAGAAGCACTCTCAGCGCGAGAAAAGGCGCGCACGACGTGCCGTAGGTGACCGTGAGCAACTCAAAGTCGTTGACTGGTAGATCAGGTGACGTTCGCCATAGAATGCGTTGCCATTTGGAGTTTTCCGGATGCACCAGGATCTCCCGGAACATCTTGACTATGTCAGCCGTGAAGACGAACCGGTGCATCCTCCATCTAGTCAAAATTGTGGTAATATCTTTCTGCAGTTTGCGTCCAGCGTGCAGGAATTTGTTGAGGCGCCATATACTACACGGAGTTTCTTCGCGCAGACGGCATGGTGAGGCAGATAGGCGGCCGAGTCTCCAGCAGACTCATCGACGCGTGTCATGTGCCCCAAAGATTCGTAGTCCTGCAGAAACTTCGAGTAACCTGCCTTGAGGTCGGCGTCTTTCCCTAATCATCTTTCGAGAGAGAGAAGACGACTGAGGGCTACGGCGCGAGAGCCTGGTAAGGACGGAGTCTTGCGAAAGGGCAACCGGACGACGTAGCGCCCGGTACCGTCACGACGGTGAATCGCAGCGAAGTGCTGCTCGCATTCCGCCTCGTCTGGAGTCAATGCTGAAGCCAAAGGTAACTCCTCAATTTCCCAAAACCGACGAAGTTGATCTGCAACACTGGCGCCGGTAAAAAAGCACCGCAGGTTCAGGTGAGCTGGGACGTCGTCCGTAAGCATAGGACCAGTCAGGATCCAGCCTAGCCTAGTCTGCTGGGCAACAGGGGAGTAGGGGTCTCTCTTCCTCAGGCCCTCTTCAATGAGATGAGGGTATAGCTCTCCTTCCAGTATGCAGTCGATTTGACCTGGCTGGGCATAGTCAGGGTCAGCCATTTCAAGTCCCTGTAGATAGGCGGTATCCTGTAGCGCCACCGGTCGACGTGGCAGCAAGGCGGAGAGGCGAGACAAGACTGCGGCGGAGAACGATAAAGACCACTCAGTCTCTGTCTTTGAACACAGGACCAAAACCGTTGTGGACCTTGACGTTGCGTTGACTTCTCTACCTACTCCAGTGACCGAGGTTTGGCACGCCGTGCGGGGAAGGCGGAGTGCCTGAGCTGCCTTCTCCGAAATAAAGGATCCCTCTGAGCAGGGGTCTACGAGGGCTCGAAATTCGAACGCCAGTCCAGCCCTTGTTTTCAAGATGACACGAGCCGTACACAGCAGAGTGGCATTGCCCAGAGTCGTGGTATAGGCATTCAGTTGATTGGTCCCTGCCTTGGCGAGGGTCTGGTTGGATCTGGTTTCGATCCAACTGGAGTGAAATCACCTTTGGGCGTTGATTGCTGGCTGTCGACAGGTGGTCCCTGATGAAGCGCTGAGTGGTGCTGCCTATTGCAGTGCTTGCACCTGCTTCTCGAAGGGCAATTTGAAGTTGGATGACCCGCTCACAGACAGTTGAGACAGAGCCGTAGGCTATCCACCAGATCCATCCTTTTGGAAACGCTGCGTTGAAGCAAAGTGGGGCAGTATCCAGTGTAATGCTCCCCTTTGCAGATTAGGCAGCCCACGTACTTGGGCGAAGACTTCTGGTTTGAGGTAGAGCTGACCAGGTGAACTGAAACAGATTTGGACGATGAAGCAGCTGACTTAGAATTCTGGAAGGAGTTTTGTTTGAGCTTCGTTCTCCCTGGAGATGGCGAATCACTGCAGTGTGCCGTGTCTAAGGCCTTAGTGCGGTTCTCCAAAAAGGTAGTGAGAGTCGCATACGTAGGGAAGTCATTCGTGCCCTCTAGGAATTTTTCCCAGTCCTCCCTGGTCTACCGGTCCAGATTGAATACCACTAACTGAACTAGCCAGTCGTCCCAATGTTCCACAGGCCTCCTCATGTTACTCAGTGATCTGATACACTGATTGGTCGTGTCCAATAACCGAGTGATCTCAGCTACCGATGTCTCGGCAGCTGGGCGCATGCTCAACAGCCTGTTGAGCTGGACGGTCAGTCTTAAACGCTTATTGTCGTACCTTTTCTCCAACGTGTTCCAAGCTACCCCAAAGTTGGCTCCAACGATGGTCATGTTGCCCAATCGTCGTCGAGCGTCTCCTTCTAGGCAGGAGATGAGGTGTTGGAGTTTTAGAACCGGCGTCAGTGAAGGTGCATCCTTAACCATTGAGCAGAATAGCTCCTTGAAGGACTCCCAATCCTCCTGACGGCCACTGAACCTAAGCAGGGTCAGCTTGGGCAGTGACGAGGCCGTAGTGGATATGGCAGGAGATGCTCCTTGATGGTCGTTGACGCTGTCGTTGCCAAGTCGGTTTGAGTTTATCAGGAACTTCGAGATTGCAGAGCCGGCAGCCTGCTGGGCTGTGACTAGGACCTCCCAAGGCTGAGCCTGAGCTTTAGGAATGTTGATGGCGAAAGAGTATAGCGACGCGTAAGAGTGTAAGGTAGCTCTCTACGGCAGCCAGTAGCCTGTAACTTCTTGAAAGAGTAGGAGAGTAGCGATACTTATCGGGGGTCAACAGTCGTAGAAGAATCGCCGCAGGTCTTCAGCAGCAAACACCTCTTCCCCAGCAGCACAATCTCTTCCGGCGATGTCAGAACCAAATAAGCACGGTTAGCGGCGACCACACCGGATGCACGGGAAGAGGTTACGTACGCCGCAACAGTCGGCGAGAAGCCGTGCGGTCACGAGTAGAAGTAGGCGCAGCCAGACGTGCGCAGCGCTGCGTGCCGAGAAGAGCTTCCTCAACACATGGCGTCGTAAAAGAGGGCGCTGTGAGAGCGAGAGAAATTCGAATGCTGGAGTAGGCTCGCCGGAAATTCGAATCCGTCTCACAGCTTAGCGCTAAGGTCAAAGGGTGACCTTCGGAGACACGCAATTTCTTAGCGCTTCCCCAACAGCGCAATACTCAACCTTCCTTTCTTTCGCTAGCCGGAGCGAACGCACACCTAAATGCTCGTCGCTCCTCACACGATTGATCTTGAAAACGTCTTCTTCTATCTTCTCGTTCTCCAATCGAGTCGATCCGGCTCGAAGGACCAAATGTTAGAGCCACGTCGCGCAGAGACGGTCGTTCTGCCCTTTACGCAGATCGGATAGAAGTAGATTCCGGTGGCGGATTCGATGGAGTAGGAGATGGGAGAGCTCGGGTAGTAAAGAACTACAACTACACATTCTTAATGAATGAATGTCCTGATTTATTCACTATTTCACTTAATAACAACTAAATTTAGCTTTGCCGCGCGACAATAGGTGTCGAGTCAACGGTGGCCGGAAAGCGAGAGAGAGTGAATCTCGCACCGGATTCCTAATCGTTCGTCTTTGACTATAAAGAGGGGGGCGCACAGTCGCGCTACCTCGCGGGGTCTGATTTGGAGGGACTAACCGCGCGCTTATTCAAATCGCCCGAACATAATCGTTTAAGATATTTGTATCATCTTCTTCGTCTTCCTGCACCTCCTTGTCTTTATCCATAATTGAAGAACAGTTATGCCTAACGTATACTGAGTATGCATACACTATACACAGTCGCCGGAGCATTCGGCAACTGTTGAACATCTGCTCCGTTTTTTCTAAAAGTTTACTACTACTATACTATACCTATTGTACATGAATTATACTCCACGACGGAGCTAACGATTAGTGTATATATTGTATATTATATATTGTATATTAGTGTATAAATATTTATTTATTTCTTAAACCAGAGTAAAGTACAATGAATTACAAAAAAGGTATCGCATCCATTGTACATATTACATTATAAATACATATAACCTAGCAGAGGAAAAGTATTTTCCTGTGTTCCGGTCCGGTAAACTTAAATCTAACTTAATTCTAAAAAATCATAATAAAACATAATTATCTTTTACAACAATATTAATACATTATGTCAATATAATTAGTATATTTCACGGAGTTAACCCAGTTAAACAACAGTTGTTATATTTATAATTTATAATTAATTCTTATTCACAATTACCCCAATATCTAATCAACATGGCTCTCGCTGTAGTATATTGTTCAGTTGACGCATTTCTATTCCTAGCATATAACATTTTCTCAAAACTATTTAACCTGGCCAGGCATATAAGACTCACCGCACATGTTACATGGTAATGAGAAAACATTAGCTGATGTTGCTTCGCTGAATCGCATTTACATGGCGACGTGAAAACTATTCCATCTATGACTACCAGGTCATAATGTTTAGGCTGATTCTTTAGAGGAGATATGGAGTTTGTAAATGTTTGTTTACCCCTGTATCCTCTATCGAAGTAAAAAATTGCTTTGTCGGACCCTCAGTAGTTTATGTCTCCATATGTTATACGATGTTTATTTATTTGTGTTATTTTTGGTCCAGGTGCCTCTACTCCTTTCCTATTTTTAGTTTTTACACTGTTCTTTTCCGTCATTTTATTAACCATTGTAAATACCGATACTATCGGTTCCTTGGTTGTTGTATCCTTTTCTCCTTTCTTTAGTGAGGTTTGTTTTTTTTTTTTTTTTTGTTTTATTACATTTACAGCCTACCCAAGTCCTCTTTTCGAGTCTTATACGGCTCTGCATTGTTGCACTTGTGTGCAACAACGGGGACCTACAGTTTATAGTAGATTCCGAACCACTAGCTTTGATGTTATTAGACACTTGTAAATAAATACAGTGGTGTCCCAATGTCAGTTTTCGGCGGAGGTCGGGATCGAACTAGAGTCCTTCTGGTTAAAGGTTCGACACTCTACCAACTTAGCCATCGCCGCTCTTTTTTAATTATCTTTTTTAATTGTTTTATTTGGGAACAATCAATTTTACCAGTATTAGTCATTTTCTTAGCAATGGTATTGTATCAATAATTTACTTCGTTGCAGGATTGAGATGTGTTTTTTGTTGAATATTCAGATGTTTTCTCTTACCCACTGCTTGAGTTTGAATTTTTTGGTGTTTTTATTATCGATTGTTTTCAATTCGTTAGGTAAACAATTATTGTTTTATTTCGTTTTGGAATCTGTATGCTTTTTTTCCTTGTAGTTTTATTTGAGTTTAGATACTTCAATTTTAAGTTCATGTAGTGAAAAGACAGCGATTCGTATGAAAAAATTTGATCAAGGTTCGTAGGGTTTTTGTCATGGATAAATTTGTTTTTGTTAATTATTTTAAGTAATCTAAATTGCAGTCTTTTTAGTAAGTAGGCACTATTGGAATATGCTTCTCCCCAGGCTATTATCCCGTATGATATAATTCTCTTGAAAAAAGCATAATATATCATTCTTAAAGTATCAGTTGTTATTATCTTGGCTAGTTTGTAGAAAATTTAAATGAGATATTTGGTTTTGTTATATATATATATACTAGGGGGGGTACCCCCCCTACACGCTCCGCTCGTCAACCCCCCAAGTTTGGGTATAGTAAAAAAATTAAATGGGATTAAAATAATGTAGTTTCTATCTT
>JAWWEO010017200.1:0-23410 GCA_035582975.1 Ormyrus labotus
AAAGGTACAGGAATTAAGCAAATTAAGATAGAAGATATTGATATAAAATAAATTATACATTGTAAAATTCAATTGTAGAAAAGGGAATAGTTCAATTTAATAAAATCCAGAAAAATAAGAAATAGATATATCAACCAACTAATTATTTCATCAGACCGTTTATCTATCCGCTACCTCCTCCGCTCCGAACTAGAATTTGAATATACACACAGGTGCGCTCTTCCGTCACAGCGCCGTATAAAGACCCCAAATTTTCCATGAGTGTAAATTTCGTGCGTGTCTCTCGAGGTCCTTCTGTTTCAACACCGTGAGTTCCTTCATCGAAAAGTAAGGTTTTCTCTTATTAATTAAAATAGAAAATATACATTTTTCCACGGCAAAGGTTCTCGAGTCTGGCCGAATTCTCCAACACCTTTCCTGCCTCCTCCAAGCCACGCTTTTCCGTCTATAAGCGAAAGCCGCTCGGCGCGAATGGATATTTATTATCAGAAATTGTGATAAATGATTAAAAATTGGCGTCACGTTCTCAGAACGTAACAAAAGAAATACATAATAATTGAACGGTTAATAATGTTTTAGTATTATTTGTTTTTTCTTGTTTTGTGCATCGGTGCCAGGCTAAAAGAAAAAATTATTTTATTTATTTTATATTGTTTATTATTGTTTCATAATTATGAATTTTTTCAGATTTTTCAAGGTGGTGGTACATTGAAAAAAAAAATTAATAAACACTTTTAGCTCATTTTTTTCATACTTTTCTGATGATTAACTAATATATATCGATCATTTTTTCATATTCCGTTAATAGCATAATTACTGGGGTATCGTGTATTACAAAACCATTAAATGATTTGTATGAGGATGCTATTCATTTGTTAACTTATTACAATGTTCCTTTAAAATGTAAGTAAAGTAAAAAACCATTAAAAAATCGTTTTCCTACATTAATATTATATTTAAAACATCCGTTTGTAGGCGAAGGTGATAAAAAAAATTATGTATACATGCCGATTAAAGAAGGTAAATAAGTATATCAAAGCATTCTTTTTTGTATAAATTTATACAAAAATAGTTCTAAGATTATTAAACCTATTAATATTGATTTAAAAAATGAAGTATTAAAAAAACATGTTCTTAGTTTTTTCTTATTCGTATTTTTGTGAAATGTAACAAATTTTCAATTGTGAAGACCTAGAATCAACTGGATATGATATAAAAAGTAGACAGAATTTTATTTGCCAATCTTATACAATCTACAAGTATTATAAAAAAATCCCTCTCTGCGTTTTATTTGGGTGGAAGACCCAAGAAGATTTCACTTGTGGCTTTGATTCGTCTAAAATAAATTATTAATTATTTAATTAATTATTCAATTTCATAATCATAATTCGCGTCGCGAGATGTTTATTATAAAACTTAGACTGCGGTTATATAGAATTGAGATATCGGACATATTCAATATTATAATTTATCTAAGGAAATAATGCAAAGAATTTAACATTGTTAAAATATAAAATACATATATGAATATAACACGTGAAATAAAAGATTATAAGGAATTAAAAGAAACAAAAAATATATATTTAGTAATTAAAATATGTGTAAATTAAACGAAATAAAGAAATACATAATAATTGAACGGTTAATAATGTTTTAGTATTATTTGTTTTTTCTTGTTTTGTGCATCGGTGCCAGGCTAAAAGAAAAAATTATTTTATTTATTTTATATTGTTTATTATTGTTTCATAATTATGAATTTTTCAGATTTTTCAAGGTGATGGTACATTGAAAAAAAAAATTAATAAACACTTTTAGCTCATTTTTTTTATACTTTTCTGATGATTAACTAATATATATCGATCATAAATGGATCATTTTTTCATATTCCGTTAATAGCATAGTTACTGGGGTAATACACGATAATGCATAAACTCTATGGAGGCGAAATCATTAAGTAGTAAAAGATATTTTGTAAATTTTAAGGACGCTTATTCAAAATTCAGAAAGATTTATTTTATTCGGGAAAAAGCAGAAGTAATAGATAAATTAATATTATTTTGTAATGAAGTAGAAAGTCAATTTAAAAGAGATTCACAGCGACGGTGGTAAAGAATATAAAAATAAACAAGTCGAGGGCTTTCTCCGCAGTAAGGGCATTAAACACTCAATAAACGTAATATATACTCCAGAGCAAAATGGCATTGATGATCACGAAAATCGAATAATCGTAGAAGTTACAAGGTCGGTGACTTATTAAAAAAACGAGTTACCTCTGTTTTTGTGGGCAGAAGCAATGGATACAGCAGTAGATGTAATAAACCATAAGGATAAAACTAAGCAGGTCAAAAAAACTTCCCTCGGTTTATGGTACGGAAAAAAGTCAGGTATAAAAGACGCGAAGATTTTTGGGACCGAGTAGTGCTTCTTTCATAAATTTGTAGAAAAGCGGGGAAAACTGGACAAAAAGGCAGTAAAGGGTTAATAGATTACATAGAAAGTTGCAAAGATTATCTTGTGTACCTCCCAAAATTAAGAGATGTTATTTATTCAAATTATTTTCAGAATTGCGTAAACATTTTAAAATCACGAGTTCAACAGATGGTAAAAGATTTCTTTGGCGTAGAATTATGTAGATTAAAATACGGTTCTATTTTTATGTATTAAATGATATGTAGAAAATTTGTTAAAAAAGTTTCATCTAATACGTAAAGCATACTTAGTGTCGACTTCGACTGACATTAATTGGGATGCAAATCTTGAAAAAAAGATTGCAAAGCGTCTTGCAGAGAAGCTGTAGGCCGTTTGTTGTATTTACAAACAGTAAATAGGCCTAATATTAGTTTTGCAGTAAATGTTACAGTAAGAGGATTAGAGAAAAGGACTGAAACATATTGGTTAGTTGAAAGAATTATGCGTTATCTTACTGCATTGTAAAGATAGTATTTTCGAGGTCTATAGTGTCGCTCGTTATGTTAGAGATAAAGAGACTCGAAAATGAACACCTGGTATCTATATGTAAGTTTTTAAACTGTAGCTCTATCGACAACTGAAGCTTAATGTGCCGGTGCTGCATTAGCAGTAAAAGAAGTTGTATGCATGGTTAAAAAATTGTTTGTCAAATGTAAAATGTATCTTTTAAATTACATTTTATTAGTTGATAATATCGAGTGCATTAAAATTGGATAAGAATCCAGTATTTCATCAAAGAAGCAAGTGCATCGACGTTAAATATCATTTTATATGCGATAATTTAGAAGTTAGAAGCGTTGAAAGTGAAGATCAAGTAGCAGATATCCTTACTGTAACGTCAGCGGCTTATCGGTTTGCCCGTGGACACCGGACCGGCTTCGTCCGGTCGGCGCAAACGTGCACAGTGCTGATTCGGTACTGCCGGCTTCGCCTCGGCGCGGAATTTGTCAACATACAAATACCCACGCAACATATTACGAATACATTACCAAAACCGAGATTTTTGTATTCAAGAGCAATATTAGGAATTCAGAGCAAAAGCTATATTTTTAATTTGATTTTATGGATTTTAAAGTTTTAGGGAGGACGTTGAGGTAATTAAAATTCAGCAAAAAACTCTACATCTGGGAACTCTGGGAGTTTTAACCCGTTCCTCAAATAAGCAATAAAACGATTTAGTTAAGAGTAATTTAGGAACAGATGTTTTGGTGTTTAGTTTTATCATGTTTTGCGCATCTGTTCCAGGTAGGAAATACAATGAGTTAGTTCTATGACTGCGAGATCTTCCGTGAAATTTCTTTTCGAAGAGTTTTCAGTTCCTCTTGATCGGTCAGCGAGAGAAGGCGAAAATCTCTCTTCGTGCGCATTTGTGTTTTTACTTAAAACTTTGAATTTCAAATAAAATTCAATAAAACTGTTTTAATTTCTAAATCTAAAATCTTTTATGTTTAACATGTTTAAAATAATAAGCAACTACAACGGCCGCAGTGCATCATTTTGAATTTTGACACCTACGGGACAGATATGCCTAATGCTGCAAGTGATACAAAAATTCAGCACACTTAGAAAAAATTTCTTTTCATCAAAGAAAGCTTTATTGCGGGTAATCGATTAAATGTTTCTTTGATTTTAATGACAAGAAAGTTTCTTTAAAAGAAGTAAATTTTATTTAATTTTATTTAAAAAAAGAAAATTTCTTTCCATTAAAAAAGGGGTTGTTTGAATTAAAGAATGCCTTCTTTGATACGAAGATAAATTTAATCGATTAGCTACAACGAAGCTTTCCTTGATGATAAAGACTTTTTTTTCTTAGTTTAGGCGAGTAGCTGCGGTGCAGAAAGTATACTCTAATTTTTCTGTTTAAGCCGCTTGTCATCATATGTAGGAGACGGCATAAACGTGTGAAGTCAACGGCGCAGTTGATGTAAACAAACGAATTCGAGCGCCTTTGCCGCCCCCCTTTGTCGAGTGATTTTCGACTCATAGTTTGAATTTTTGTTAGTTATTCGTAAGCGCTCGAACTTGAAAGTCTACTTGAAAGAAAGTGTCATGTGATATAATATAATCTTTTAGTGAACAGAAAATAATATTTTGATGGAATTTTGAAGAGCCAAGGAATAAAGAACTGCTTGCTAGTTTAATGATAATAAAATTAAAATGATAGAGCGATGAATTAAAAATGAGTTTAAGTAATTTAAAATCGAGATATATACTGTGTGATTTGTGTAGAAATCCATTTCAAGATGAAACAACTTTTCGTAATCATCTTATTGGGAGTCACAATACTATAATTACTTGTAAGTCAAATTTGAAGTATTCACTTATAGGTGTAATGAAGAAATGATTTCAAGCACTAAAATGAATAATATTAACTGCTTTATTATTTTAGCAAAAGAAATTATTTTAAGTTCTTTAACATTAGTTAAAAAATCATTGGCGTATCAAAAATTACCTTTGGATGTTGAAGCAGAGAAATTAATACACCAACTAAATTTAGTAAGAACCGAAGCATTAAGAAAAAAGTATTTGTGTGAGTTAAAAAAATTCAAACATAAAGGGCTTCTAATTGATGTTTGGAATAATTTGGAAACATCAGTCAGATCTCAAAATTATTGTGCATTGTGTGGAAAAGATTATAAAATTCGAAAAAATTTATTTTTGGATCATTTAATTTGTTATCACAACATAAATCTGTGTAAGCAAAAAGTAATTCTCTTACATTAGTATTATTAGGCAAAATTTTTATGAAATACATTCTTTACAGACCCTATAACTCCTTCCATCAATCAGAAAAAAAAACTTACAAATGTCCATGGATATTCAAGTGTCGCAGAAATTTCTAACAACTCGCATTTTCAAAGAGGTAAGAAAAGCTAAAATTAAATTTAGGGAGGTAAAATATTAAAATGATCAGTCTGAACATGTTTTTATGAAAAATAAATTAATTATTTTTTGAACAAATATCATTTTAATTTTTTACCTCTCAACTTGCAACTTTCTGTATGGCCTTTGAAATTGTTTCAAACTTCTTTTAAGTAATAAGTAAAGCAAACTGGAAAGAAATGAAATGTGTTATTTAAAATAATGTATGACACTTGCTCTTTTATTTGTATTAAATATGTTTCTAAATATTTACTTTAATTGAACTTAAATTAAATTGAAAAACATTGTTTACAGAAATTAATCATGCGTCTGTTAATGTTTTAAATGAGCCTACAACAAGCTGTGTCACTAACGGTAGTAAAAGGATTTTAGATAAACAAATTGGGGATGAAATTAACCACACGTTTGCTAATGATTTAAATAAGCCTACAACAAGCTGTTTTACTAACGGTAGTAAAAGGATTTTAAATCAACAAATTGAGAGTGACAAGAGACCACAAGCAGGTAAAAGTTAAGCAATGTAATTTATAAGATGTCATAGAAGTAGATTTTTAAATTAAGCAAACTTATACTTGTTACGTATAATATAATTCTGTGCATATTAATTGCAGGTTTAAAAAAAGGCGTTTATAAAGAGCAACATATTTTAAAGAAGGAGGTGCATATTATGAAAACTATTCAAAATGTACGAAAAAATTCATTTATACATAAACTAAACAGAACTTCGTCGACTATTTTCAAGAAACTGAAGAATGACGTAAAAAATTCTTTCTTTTCTATATTTGCTAATCAGGTGACTACAGCAGACCGAAAAAAGTTATTGTTCTTAGCAATTAAATACTTTAATGAAGAAAAACAACAATTTTGTACCAATTTCTATCGTTCGTTAGATATAAAATCAAGAAATTTTGCTTCTGACATGCTTTTTCAAATGGAACAGGATGGTTTACAAAAGAAGCGTATGTTAGGCTTTAGTATGGGCCGAGGTATGGGTAGTACCAAATTGGATGATAATATTTTCGAAGAAATTTCGAGAAGCTTATCCAACGAGAATTCTAACTTAATAATTAATAGATTTATTCATAAAACACTGGAATCCATTGCTGAAGAAGCAACAAAGTGCTTTCCAGTTGGTAATCTTGAATTTTTGATTAAAGAAACTTATCTTTGGTTTAAGCAACCAAAACGTCAAAATGATTACAAATTAATTTATAAAAAAATACAACCGAATGGACCAATTGATTTTGATTCCAACCGATGGATAATCAAAGTAGACTTGGGAAAATCTATTGTTATTCACTGGAAATTATTAAGAGGTCATTTTAAAAAGGCCAAAGATTACTATGCTCAATTATTATATGATATTTATAAAGATTCAGAGAATAAAAAATATTTGAAATTTATCACTGAAACACTTGGACCTATTTTAAGATTAAATGATGATTTAACTGATGGGATTCTAGACCCAACTGATTTTTTTGAAAATTTATTCGGGCAATATAATCGAATTAAAAATATTTTATCAACTGATGTTAAATGTCATATGTTTAATTACTATTTCCTTGGAAAATTGAGTTCAATGCTTCCTACTAATATTGGTATTTTACGACAATTAAAATATCTTTCTCCAAAAAATTTTCAAAACGAAAATATTTATGAGGCACTTTCCCTTCTCAAAACATTTGATTTCATCAGCAATACAAATCAATGTACACGTGAATTGAGATCTTTATCAGAAAATTGTGTTGATTTAAATACCAGTGTTGAAAGCTTTTGGATTAACAAGAGGAAGAGTAAAAATCAATCTCTAAGACATTTAGCTATTGCCTTGTTAAGTTTACCAATATCAAATAAGGAGATGAAAGAAATATTTTCAATAACAGATGCATTTGAAAATATTGCCAGCAAAGATTTATCAGTAGATATAATTGAATCTATTTTACGAATTCGATTCGATGAACATTCGGAAGACTTCTATAATAAATTAAAAAGTATGAAGCAACAAGAAAGATTCTCGATAAATGCTGTTGAAGAAAGGACTTTAGATATTCTTTTTACCAATATATTTAAGCATTGAAAATAATTTATCTTTGTATATAAATTAAAAAAATTTTGTATATGTGCTTGATGTACACTTGACCTCTACATTTCATATGTTTGATTTCGTGAAGGAATCTGTCTGAAAATAAATTTACTTCTTTTTTGTAAGCTATCGTTCTCTTTATTAAAAAAATTAAGCGTATTTTATATTACATTAATTATTTAAATATAGAGGTTCGTAGAAAATTTTTTGAAGAATTCTGTATACTATACTTTCAATTTAATATATGCTTGGAAATACTGAAAATCAAAATTTACATTATCCGACAATACGAATTAGAATTATTATCAATGAATCAAAAATGTTAAATTTTAGGTTTGTGTTTTAATTCAATTTATGGCAGAAGTCAATTAAAGTCATTAGTAGAATATCCTGTACAAATAAAATCTATTAATATTAGCATTCATGAATCATGAGTTTCGAGCAAATAAAAGAGCAGTAAAAGAAAAGTTCCTTTATCTTTTATCTATTTAAAGCGATAAGAAAACTTCAATATCCCTGGAAATTGTTTGGATTAGTGCCAGTGAATTCAGTGCTCATACGTTTAGTAACAAGAGTTGTTTAACATTCAATGGTCACATAAAACTAAGAAACTAGAATCATGAGTACTTTTAATAAAAATTCTAATTATTTAGAAAAACTAATATTAAAAAATAAAATTAATAAAAATAGCGGTTTATTAAAAATGCCTTTGATTCAAAATTTACGTGATGTTTATAAAGATTTAAGTGACACCGAGTTTGGAAATATACTATTCAACGAAATGAAACAAGAATTTAATTCTAAATGCAAACATTGTTCAAAAACATTAAATGATTTGTATGAGAGTGCTATTCATTTGTTAACTTATCACAATGTTCCTTTAAAATGTAAGTAAAGTAATAAACCATTGAAAAATGGTTTTCCTACATTAATATTATATTTAAAACATCCGTTTGTAGGCGAAGGTGATGAAAAAAATGATGAATACATGCCAATTAAAGAAGGTAAATAAATGTATTAAAGCATTCTTTTTTGTTTAAATTTATACAAAAATATTTCTAAGATTATTGGATCTATTAATATTGATTAAAAAAATTAAGTATTAAAAAAATTTATTATTTAAAATTTTCCGCATTAAAAAACAAAAATTTAATTCGTTATCTGTAAAATTATTTACAAACGACTTGAATATTTAAGAGCTTTTATGAAAAATTCTTGATTACCAAAAGAAGTTTATTCTACATTTAATTTTTACTGCACATATTTACAGATATCTCATCTAATAATCAAGCACCAAGAATTAGTGGATTTTCATTTGGAACGATGAAAAGAGAATTAGGATTGAAGTTTAATGATTCAAAAGAAACAGTTCCATTTAAAATCTCAAAACGGGAGAACAATAATGCTGATGTTGCCATCCCTCACACTATTAATGAAGCAAAAGCAGTAATAAATAAAACAGATAACATAAACATGAGGAGGGCGTATTTTGAAATATTTAAAAAAATTTATCCAAAAAATTTAACGCCCGACTTCGTAGAAAAAGTGTTCAAAGATATAGGAAGAGAAGTTCATACAACTTGCGACATATGCGGCAAATGTTATGTACATCCAATTCGATGCGTTAAGCATTATATAACAGATCATCACGTGACCCTTAATTGTAAGATAATGAAATATTTTATTTGGAACGATACAAACATTAATTAGAACATTTGTTCACATTGAATACAAGCACAATGAATTTCTTATATAATATTAAAAGAAAAATCAAAGCTTTTATATTTCCATAAATTTATACCTTTAAGATAGTATTTATATCTTTTAGATGACGAAGGCATGATTGCACAAGAATACCAAGGACATAACTGGCCATCCACGCGCATTGAAAGAGACAATTTACCATCTACAAGCAGATGCAATAGACAAAGTACACCAACTATGCAAAGTACCTTAAATTACAGAAATTTTTCACCAAATGATAATGAAGTTGACGGTGAGGATGCCAAATTTATTAAAAGCGAAATGTTTATTTGTATTTAGAAAATATTACACAAATTATTTACATTTTTCTTTTAAAAAAGATATAAGAAATGGATAAGAATTATTAAATAGTTCATTTTTAATCAAACTGCAATAAGTAATATAATTATAGAAAATAAATCTTTTTTTTGTTTTACAGATTTATTAAACTCAGAGTTAATCCTTTCGGTATACGTAACGAAACATTTATCTTTAGATAAATTGGATGATTTATATGATTTGCTAAAGAGGCTCGGTAATAAATCCATTGGGTCGCGAGGTATTAATTTAACCAAAGAACGATGTTCAGGTCTTATAAAGACTGTAATTTCTCCTTACATAATTGAAACATTGGTTCAAGACGTGGATCAGTCATTTTTCTCTATAATAACCCATCGCTGTTTTAAGTTATTCCGGATTAAACTTGCCTGCCTGATGATAAAATATTATAGCAAGAAGAAAGAAAGAATTATAACAACATTTTACAGATTGTTTCAAATTAAAACCGACAATTTCGTAAATGAAGTGCTTGAGTTGATTAGAAAGGATGGTTTGCAATTAAATTATCTTTTAGGTTTTGGAATTGATGGTATAGATGTAAGCAGAGAAAGAATGATAGATTATTCACATACTTTATTGACTAGAATAAATCCAGACATTGTCATTAATAAATGTATTTATAAATCTATTGAATCTATAGCTAAAGAAGCAATTAAAAAATTCTCAATAAACCTGGAATTTATAGTAAAAGAGACTTTTAAATGGTTTAGTGCACCAAAACGTAAAAATCTTTATGTAGAGATGCAAGCGCAATTTACATCGATAAAGGTTAACTTTAATGAAGAAGCATGGCTACTAAACTTAGACTGTGTTGAATTAATAATAGAGCTTTGGGGTCATTTAGCAAATCATTTTAATTCCGTTTTAAGCACAGAAAACGACTGCATTACTACAGAATTGTGCAGATTTTACGAGTCCATAGATAATAAATTTTTTTTAAAGGGGTTGCATCAGTATTTGCATCCATTAATTGAATTGAATAATAATTATATGAAGAAAAACGCTTATGATCCTACTCAATTTTTTGATTTTCTATATGAAATTTGTTCACATTACGAAAAATTTTCAAAAACAGCTAATAAATCAGAAGTTTATGCCAATGGCAAGACAGTGGTAGATGCAGGATTTATGTATGAGAAATTGCTAAAGATAGCTCCAGAGGACGATTCCTCTCTACAAGAAATAACGTTGTTTATTCAGAAAACTGCATTGCAAGCTGATATTTTAATGTTAGTAGACAAATTTGAAGATTTTATTAAAGACGTTTCCGCCTTTCATCAAGAATGGAAATCGTTGAGCAAAAATCAAGATATTGATATTACTAAGTACTCTTCGGTCGAAGAATTTTGGTTATTCATTAGCAAACTGCAGAGCGAGCATAAGGGACAACTCTACAAAAACATAAGTGAATTCGCATTTACTATGCTATGCTTGCCTATCTCTAATGGCGATGTCTATCGTTTATTTTCCTTAGTAGATCAGTTGAAAGATAAAATGACTTCGGATACGTCGTTAGAAACAGTAGAGGCCATACTTCATATTAAGTGCACGACATCATTTGATTCCAAAAACTTCAATCCTAGTATGGCAAGGAAGTTTTACGCAAACGAAAGGGTCGACCGATTTAGTGGAAATTTTTCCGAACTAAATATGTTCAATGAATAGAAACTTACACTATATTATTATTATAAAATGTATTTGCAATAAAATAAATAAATAAATAAATAAAATCAACTTTTAATAACTTGTTTACTATTACAGTTTGCCTTTAACATTTTTTTTTGTATCTTTTTAAAAGAGAGAGAATATGTTGCAGCGTACCTTTAATCCCGTGGAATATAATATAAATCAAAATTTTATACATAAACTAATATTTATAGTATTGAACAAAAAATTACATAAATTTTATGATTAATTTCATTAAAATATCTTTATTCGTCGTTTTAAAGTTGTAGTAAATTGAAAAATATGATGAAATCATATTTTTTAATTTCCGTAAGCAAAAGTTAATACAGCACGTATAATTTTATTTATTTTATTTTAACTAATTAATAAAAGAGGTAAATTAAACTTTAACCCTTTCCAAAAACTAAAAAATTACATTATTTTAAACTAGCTAATTTTTTATAAGTTGTCCAATCGCTTAACTATTTACTACGAAGACGCGAGAAACGTTGGGGTGTATTATTTACTTACATGTCAACTCGAGCCGTTCACATCGAACTCACGCACTCGCTCAGTACAAACTCGGCTATTTTAGCTTTAAAACGATTTACAGGAAGAAGGGGAACTCCGTTTGCTATTTACTCTAATAATGGTACTAATTTTATTGGAGCAAATAATGAGATAAAGAAAGCTCTCAAGGATCTCGATCGTCAAAAGCTTAATTAATTTGCGGCAAAAAACGTATAATTGGGAAATTTAATCCTTCCACAGCATCACATATGGGAGGCGCCTGGGAGCGATTGATTGGTTCAGTTAAAAACGCCTTGAATGTTGTTTTTAAAGACCAAGCGCACTGCGAAGAACTCTTACAAACGATAATAATAGAAATAGAGCATTGTATAAATTCAAGACCGTTGACTCATGTATCCGTAGACCCGTAAGATAAGGAAGCTCTCACACCAAATCATTTTTTACTTGGATCTTCCTCAGGTGAAATTATGGCGGATAGATTTTGGGATAGATGGATGCGAGAGTATCTTCCAACACTGATACCGAGAAAGAAATGGCAAGCTGATGATACGCCTTTAATTGTTGGAGATTTAGTTTTGGTGCTCGATAATAATTTACCTCGGAATCAGTGGAAGAAAGGTATTGTTTCGCGAGTTTTTCCTGGGTCAGAAGACCAAGTACGCGTAGTTGAAGTACGTACGTCTAGCGGAACGTTTTTAAGACCGACTAGAAAATTAATGCGTTTTACAGTGGTGCAAAACCCCTCAGATTTGCACGAGGGTGAGTATGTTACCGTTTCATTTAATTTAATTTATAAAATATTAAAAGCGTTAAAATAATTGTAAACACCAATTGTCTTTAACAATAAAGTTTAAAGTTAATCCCAGACGGCAAAACTATTCCAAATAAATTCTTTTTAAGCAGAAATTGACTTAAAAAGAATTCATTTGGGATAGTTTTGCCGTCTGGGAATTACATTTAATTATTTTTCTTTTTGAATTTGAAAATTAATGGTAAGTGTTCGAGCGAATGGTAAAAGTCGAAACCATTCGTAGGCCGCGTGCACAGCTTTGGCAGAGGATCGTCCGGGGCCGCTTTCTTCCTTCAATGATTGTGACATGAATCGTTTCATGAAAAAAGTCAGTCAGAAAATGAAGGAAGGCACGGGATGCAAAACGCACAGAGGCTTTTTCACGGACGTTTGGCCAAAAGAACACTTATCTGATCTGAATATGTCGCTTTTATTTAAAATAGAATAGCGATCAGTTGCTTAGTAATATAACAAATTAATCAGACAATTGAGCGAATGCTTGGAGAAAATTTTCAGATCTAGTTTAGAACTCGAAGCGAGAAATCATATCTTATAATTTTTAAGAAACTTATAATTCTCAATAAAAACTATTTGAAATTTATTAAGTTCTCGAGTTTTTCTTTGTGCGCGGATTTTAATTACTACGAATAGTAACATTTATTTTTTTTTTTAATTTTTTTAGTAAAAAATCAGTTCTCTAAAAACTACATTAAGATACTAGATGTATATTCTATTATGTATATCGTGATCTATTAATAGTAATAACATTTTTAGCTTCCCCAAATGCTTCCAAAATTATTATAACATGGTAATAAGTGATGTTAAAAGTAAGAAAATCCAAAAATTATATTAAGGAATAAAATTCTTCTTATTGAATTAAGAAGGTCAATCGTGCTTTCAACAATTATAATTCTCATTTTGAATAATGATATAACACATATTTTTCCCTTATTAAGTATTTTTTAATTATTTTTTGAATAAAAAAAATGTTTGTCTCGCTGTAATTAATTTTTCTTTTGAAAGCACTAAATTCAACATCTAAATATTGTTACGTGTAAGAGTACGGCTTTACTCTTTTGTAAATATGAGAAGGGCACACTGGAATCTTTTAAGATATAAACAAATAAGAGTTATGCGCCAGTGATCAAATTAACCCGCAGTCGTATTTTTCCTTTCCTCCTAAGAAGTTAATAGATAAACGTGTGATAATTTAAATCAGTTGAAAAATGTATGAAAATAAAAAAATGGATAGTTTTGAAATGAAGAATTGAAAAAGAAAAAAGATAAGAGAAAAGCGAAAGCTTGAAAATGCGAAGAAAGAAAAACGAAAAATCGCGCTTCAAGAATTTCATAAGGAAAAATCAAAGAAAAGAAAACTGGAGCGGAATAAGTAAGTCAAAAAAAAAAAAAAATAAATAAAAAAAAATGCGATAAAACAAAATTTTAAAATACACAAAAACAAAAAAAATTTATTTATTTCAATAAATACATATAGTATGTAAATAAATTAAAACTAATTATAAGTAATTTAAGCGATTTTTTGGTTTTTCATGTTATTATGTAAATTAATGTTAATAAATCTGTAAAAATTAAATACATATTTTATTATATAAGAAATTGTTTTCTTTATTTTATTGCTAATTTG
The DNA here is from genome assembly GCA_035582975.1 of Ormyrus labotus. Classification (NCBI taxonomy): domain Eukaryota; kingdom Metazoa; phylum Arthropoda; class Insecta; order Hymenoptera; family Ormyridae; genus Ormyrus; species Ormyrus labotus. Next base: position 14,149 of record JAWWEO010017200.1, read on the forward strand.
TAATGATTAAAAAGAAAAAGAAAATTTTTTCAAAAATAAAAAAGAAGTTGCTAAAAAATTAGGGGCCCTGCTATATTCTTATTATTTGAAACTATTAATGCAAGAAAACAATTAGATTAACAGTGTGCTTTAAAAAAAAAATTAATTTATCTACTACCCAAAAGTTGTAAGTTTCCAGGATTTGTTCATATATGATCGTGATACCATATATAATTTAAAATCATTATAAAACGATTTTTCAAAAACCATTTATTCTTGTTCCTGACACCTTAAAATACAATTATAATAGGTTTTTACTCTAACTCCAAAAATTACTATCACAAAACTTCCTCTAGGAGAAAGCAATAGAGTGACGTTATTGTATGCCTTGATAAATGATATTATAAGTCAACGCAAGATTGACAAGTCCGTGCAAGACTCTGCGAGCATTTCTACGAAGATTTTTGTATTTAAAGTGTTCTCCAGAAAATGAAGGTTGCCGAAATGAAACGCAATAAAGTCAAAAATTATATTATAATAACGCTTTATTGAAATAAGTTAACGATGAATGACATAAATTACGCACAAAGATCATGAATCGTATATAAATACTACAACTAAGTGTACACTCGCGGTGGGCTCTCTCTGCATTCAACAATGATTTTCCCAATCACTCTCTCGCAAACGCTCTCGATCACTCTCCCCTGGGAAAAAGGCCTCGAGTCCTCAGAACCCGGGGCTGCTTTTGATTCGACCTTCAACGACGGGCAGCGGCAGCGGCCGCCATCAGTTAGCCTCGTTGTCGGCGGCGGGCAGGTGAGCGGCGTACGCGAGTTCCTGAGCCTGATCGGCCTTGTCGTTGAAGCTCCTGTAGTAGCCCTGACTCTGGGCTCCGGTGCTCCAGCCGCCTGCCTGGTTGTTGTCGTAGTACGAGGGCTGGGGGCTCTTACCGAAGAAGCCGCCGGCGAAGGGCGAGCCGACCGAGGCGGCGCCGCCGCTGAAGAGCCGCTGGAACGCGAGGATGCCGACGATCAGCAGAGCGATCTTGCCGACGAAGAGGGCCTTCACCACGAGCAGCGCCAGGCCACCGAGCAGCAGCGGCGCCAGGGCGAAGATCTTGACGGCCGCGGCGACCAGCAGCGGCAGCAACATCTTCTTCAGCTTTCCGCGACCTGTCGAGGGAGGGAGGATTATTTTATTATAGCGATTATTTAGCGGCTGAACTTAGTTTCTTGTTTCTTTTTCGGGTGGAAATAAAATGCTTTATTATTTAAGAAATAACTTTGGATTCTAGAAGCACGCCTTCGGATTATTAAGAACGCTCTTAAGAGTAAGTGTACTTGTTACGCGACTTAAATTTAGAAGGGATTTATTATTTCTGTAAACTTAATTTTAAATCAAGATTTTAAGTTCGCAGAAAGTCATTTTATTTTAATTGGTAATAGATATAATACGCACAAGAAATTGATTTTGTAATTTTTTTTACCGACCAGAATGCGTGTTATGGTAATACTACCGAGTCATTCCGAAATAATGCACGAATGAAAGTGCTTCCGCTGGAACGTTCAAATAAAAACGATTCACGGTGAAAGTCACGGTCATCTCGATCGCGCTCCATGACGTCAATTACACGAGCAGTTTATTACGTAAGTAAAAGTCTCCTCTCAAACGAACTTCAATTTCACCGTGTTTTCGATAAAAAAAAAATCTTCCATTCGGTGTTCCGCGCTACTAATTTACCCAATTTTCCACCCTTGCCTCCGCCAAGCTGGCCCGCGCTTCCACAGAAAAAATTGCAATACGAACTCACCCTCGGAAAGGGCGCGGGACACGGAGCCCTCGGGCACGTTGACGGACAGGCTGTGGGTCTTGAAGAACGTGAGCGCCGACTCGTACAGCATCGTGGCGAGCTCCAGCGTCCGGTCGGCGGTGTCGCGCGGCAAATCCTGCAGCAGCTCGGACTCCGGCTTCAGCGCCTTGCCGCTGCGCTCCACTGAAAGGGAAAACGAATCGGCCGTTTAGAGGCGAGGCAGCGTTTTGGCTCGGACGAGGCGCTGAATTCTGATGGGGCTTTGAGCGGTTTATCGTGTTTTCTTTCTTTTTTTAATGGAGATGTTTTGTTAAGCGAATGTTTGAGGATTTTTTGGGATACACTGAAGGAGGTGTACTGATGCGGAATTTTTAAATTCGAATTACCAAATGCTCGGATAGAAATTTAGTTTTCAACGTGAATTTCAAACGTATTCTTTAGTTTTTCTTCGCGAAAAAGATAGGCAGAATAATAAAAATCATTCAACAGTAATCTGTCGGTAATTAAAACGTTCTTATTAGAGTAACTCAATAATGAATACTGAAAGTTAAACTCACTGGGCGCATCCCTGACGAAGGCGATGCCCTCGACGATCTTGAAGTCGGCCGATCTGGCGGCGCGCTGAAGCGAGCTGACGGCCTTGACGGCCAGGCAGCTGAACACATCCTCGTCGTGCTGCAGACAATCGAGGCTCGCGCTGTCGGGCGTCGGCACGGCCCGAGTCGAGGCGATCAGCAAGGCGAGCAGCACGTACTTGAACATGGCGAGAGCTGGGGAGAACTTTGAGTTGTCCGCTGCAAAAGACCAGTATTCCGGTTAGCAAACTCGTGTACGGTAAAACTGTCGCCTCGTCGTAGAAGCGATCGAACGATCGGTCCGGTCGATGAACGCGCACTGATTGCACCGAGACTGAGGCTTACTTGCTTGTCGAGGAGCTCTGTGGCCGTTGGAAGTTTTCGGAGCCGAGTGTGGTGTGGCCCTGGCTGGAGCCTCAATCTTTATAGGCGCGACTTCCCCTTTGTCGCGGCGGCGTGTCCCCACCCGGCGCTGCTGCTCACACACGCGTCATCCGACTCGCTCGTGGGCCTCTCGGTAATTTTTTAAACAAATGAACCGCAGAAGAGGAGGAGCCAAGTCATCATCGATGCCCTTCTTCCTCCGCCTTTTTCTTTCCGAGGAGGCCTCGCCGCCGCCCGGCGCCGGACGATTCCGGGAGGTATGCGAGCTTTTTCGCTTTTTTTTGAGGCTCGCGGGCCCTTTGTCAGCGGGTATGGGGAAGCCGATCTGGGTTAATGACTCGACTGATCTCTCCTCCGGCGTTTGCGTTTGTTGTTAACTTTGTGCCGCTGCAGGCAGGTTTGCTTGTGTGGAGAGAGTTTTTGACGCGCGTGCGATTTCAGTTTTAGGTTATCGAAATGTTTTGTAGAAGAAAGGAGTTTGAGTTTGGTCGCAATAATTTTTTTTTTTTTTTACTTGGTTGAATTACTTTTAATTTATTATCCTTCTTGGTGTAAAGAAGTCGGTTAAAAGGAAGATTACATTTACAAAAATGTGCAATGGTAAATTATCTTGGACCGTTTTTAGATTTATTCTACTTTGATCAATTTGTTCATTGATGTGAAATGTATGTAAATTAATGAACAATGAGAATCCAGGAAATAGAGGACTCTTTTAAATCCAACGGTTCTAATATCTGTCAATATTTTTTGAAGGCTTGGGTAAAATTCCAGCTAGTTTGAGCAAACGAAAATTCAAGATGTCAAGTGGAAGTCTGTTTACCTCCCTAATGCATACCTCCGCGTTTTTCGTATACCTTCGTATTTGAAATCGCCTTAAAACGCGAAATATTTCTGAATCTTCACCGATGAACCTACTAAATTAGCGCTTGACCTACTAATCCCTTCGAAAAGCCATCATTTTTTCAAAGCATAAAATCCCAAATCCAAAAAAAGTCAATATTTCTCCAATATCGAACGAATGCCCTGCTATCGCTGCTCCTTCAAACGGAAAAGTTCTCGGCGTCAAAAGTTTCTCCAGGCGTTCCGATTCTAAAAGAGCGAGGCGCTTCCGAGAACGGAGAGGTGTCAAAAACGCCGGGATGAATGGATGGGCGTTCACGCGACCGCACCTGCGCAGTTTCTATTCTTGCGGTCGGACCGGTGGAGACTTCATTCGCGCGCACTTTCCCGACGAGTAATTAGCTTTTGGCTCGCTTCGGGGTAGCTCTAAGAGGTCGCCGGGAAGAAGAGCGCCTTTTTAAAGTGCCAGGCGTCGTCTGGATTTTTGATTGAGTTTCCAAAAAATCGTTATACTTTCTAACAGGAAGAAACAATGATATTTATATAATGCCGGTGACTAAAGTAATGACAACTTCTACGCTTGAAGGTGAAGAAGTAATTTGCTAGATGTTTAGCTTAATTTATTCAGAGTCTGCAGTATTTTCTACTAAGAAAGTGAAAGAAGTAAATATTTTCATGAAACGAAAGAAAATCTTTTTTTTAAGAAATTATTCATTTTTGTATAGAAAACTAATTTTATTAGTAAATACTATATAATTTCCAATATTTAAAAAGAATAGTTTGTTATAGGAATTAAAGTGTAATAAATATAAAATTTCCATTTCCATTTCTTCGTAACATCAAATTTATTTCCTTAAGAATCTATACGAAGTAAACATTTTCATTTTGAGCATAAATTTCTTACGTATTCTTGATGGAATATCTTTAACCAAGCCTTAAAAAAATCCGCTAAAAATAAAAAATAAACATATTTCATTAAAAAATATAAATCGCCTCTCCCTAAAATACCCAACACCACAAATAAAAATTCGAATAAAAAAGGTCCCCCGGAAAAGCCTTCGATCGGTCATTCATCCCTGCGACGGAAATCGAAGCTGCATGACTGCGCAGCATCGAGCTTTTTCAGCAACGCAATCCAGAGCACAAAGTGTTGCTCTCACGCTGCAACGGCCGGTTCGCCTTGACCCAGAGAAACCTGCTCTCGAACCCCGAAGACTGGTTCCGCTTACGTAACACCGAGCTGGCCGGCTTTTTCTGCCGCTTAATGGCCGGGATTGTCAGGCTATTAGCCGTGTTTTGATAAGGGCTCGCTTTTCGTAGGTGGACGATAGCTAATACAAATCGGGGTTTCGGACTTGAGTTTAGGAACAAAGCGTTATAACGGTGCGTATTTAAATTAGGCGGGGGTTATCGATTCTTTGTCAGAGGATAACTGGTTATAAGTGATGATGTTGGTGGGCTTTGAAACGCCATTCTTTGAATAACTTTGAATTTAAAATTTTTGTATCAGATTCTAAAATGGTTTGCTGAAAACTGACTTTGACTGCGAAAGCCATTGACGTCTCTCCGGAATTTCAGGATAAAAATATAAAGGTAAAGCGCGTGGAATGCCATTTGGAAACCTCATTTTATTGCTTTTCTTGACGTGAAACATCTTAATTTTATTCTCCGGCAAATCTAATATTCAAAAACATAATTTTTCTTTATGAATTGCGATACAGTGGTACGTCTTTATACATAAAGCTTTATTTATTAATTCAATATAATTTTTTATGTTAGCTTTCTGATTTTACAAACGAAACTGAATCGACGCTCGAAGCGCGGTTAATGTTTATGTAAATTCAACCTACTAAGAATCAGCGAAGCGACATAGTCGTAATACCGCTCTACTCGATCTCCAGGTGACAATGACAATTGTGATTTCGGCCGAATTGAAGCGAGCAGCACTCGCACATAACGGAATCTGCTTTTGTGGACGGGACAAAGGAGCGAAAACGACAATAATCGGGACCGTTGAAATTAGGCCCCCCCGATAGACGATTTGCATATGTACCAGAAATTGCGCGTACGCGGAACATGTTAATGAGGAATTTTTGAGACTGTCATCGGGGTCACCTCGTGAAACAGAAGGCACTTATTTGGCGCGTCGTCTTAATCATAAGCGGAAACGTCGCGTTACTTGCTGACGATTGTAAACAATTGTTTATTATAATTGTTCGGGGAAAGTTTAGTGAAGGCAAGACGTATTTTCAATTGAAGATTAATAAAAATTTAGTGAATTTTAGAGTAAAATAAGTTCATTTTTTGTTTAATTAACCTACAGACGGCCGGCATTCAGGAATGTGTCAAAGTCATTCTTTGGAGAACTTTTCTCTTGAAAAATTTCTCAAAAGAGTACAGATATGGGCGAATCAAAAGGTGGTACCAAAAGGTGCCAGCCCGGCCGCCTGGAGGTTAATAATGTCAATTTAATTGTCTTCAATTGATGATTTATTAAACTTTATTAGACACATTATTTCATTAAGCTTAAAAAATTATTTAAAAAGGATGCAATAAAATTACGCGATGAATTGGCAGTCGAACGAAGTTAAAACAGATCCATTTCATTAACGGGCAATACGTGCACAATTTGTCAATTAAAATCTTGCAATCGACTCACATGCTACTTCCCGTTTCTTACATCTCTCAACTTTTCAAAAGCTTATCATATCTTCATCCCACGACGCTTTTGCAATCGAAAAAGGGCGATTATTATTCTCCAGCGAAACTGTCCATCTTCAGGTACGGAGCCGCGAGTGAAACCGCAGGTTCATTACGAGGCGAAGTCGTCATTGTGCTCCATCTGGGATGTATTCTCTTTAAATATTTAACAGCTCGCGGGTCGCGGCGCGGTTCGTCATCTTTTTTTAACGGTACTCCGCTCCGCCGATTTCGGCTCTGCGCGCGTCGCGGGACTTCCGGCCGCGGCATTCTCGAGGCGCTGACGAGTCGCATCTTTAAAAATTGAAAGTCGATGCACTCGATCAGTTTTCACCGGCTGCTTGGCGGAAACGGGCGATTTTCGAGCGATGATTTGCATTCCTGCTCAGGCGAGTTTTCGTTATATCTGTACGTAATTGCAAGATTTATCGAGGTGAATGAAAAGTGGAATATTGAAAAATGGGGTTCTTTTAGATTTTTAAATTGGTAATATAATTGTATAATTTATAGTTTTGGATTTTATTATTCCATGACAGTAAAAATACAAAAATAGACCTAGTTTTATATCGTAAATGGTACATACTAGATTTATTTCATTTTTTAAAACTGTTGTAAAGTAAATTTATTCTTTCCAAATTTAATCTACGAGAGAATTGTTCTTATAGAAAAATTAACAAGCCAGATAATTTCTGCGCTCTAAATGTGAGAAAGAAGTTAAAGAAAACGAACGTTTTAGTATTGCACCTCTTAAATTAAAAAGCGGAACTTCATTGGGAATGTTCATTTTCCAATCATTTGATATTTCAAACTCAGCTCACGAGAGCTCTCACTTCATAATTACTTTGCACGGATCTAATGAGAAGAGCCAGTTCAACTTTTTATTGAATAATTATTTCGATATGATGAGCGACATTTACAATTTTCTTTCTCTAAATGACATAAACATTTACACGATATTAACTTATTTAATGCCCAAAATTTTCGTTCAGTGAAAAATTCAAACGGCTTTCCTCGATTTTCATTAAACTTACGCAACATTATGCAGCCAGCGAAAGCAAAAATCCGCGGCGATCCGGCGGAATGCCGGGTGTAGCCGCGTCACTCGCGTGACTCCGCCGGTCAGCCAAGAAGCGGAACCTCGTTGCTTATTATACAATTTTTCGAAAGCGCGGGTAAACAAAGCGCAAACGAAAAGTGGATCTCAGAAAATGGAAAGTGGCCCGAAAAGTGCGCACGCGCACCGGGAGAAAACTGGCACGCGCTAATTCGGAGAAATTACCTGGTATTTGCGGGCGTCTTCTCGGCCTGAGTCGCAGGCTTTCGAGCTTTTCTTATCGGCGGGGATTTGAGATTCGAACGGTATGAATTTTAATAGAGATTTTTGGGTCGCCTGAATACGCTTATCTTAAAAGCGTCTTTAAAAAAAAAAGGCTGGGTTTTGTCTTGGATTTAGGTCCGTTGATCTTTCTTATCTTTCTTTGCTATTGGCTTTCTCGTGGGTAAATGTTAACTCGTTGTAGGCAAACAAAGAGGATGCTAACTGGATTCATTTGTAAACGTAGGACTGATTTGTTTGCTCTCGATTATACGGAAATAGGGCTTGTAACTGTCATCTTAGCTGCTTTTATTCGTGAATGATTTTAGTGGGACGAATTTTCTACTAAAATTTAAAAATCCTCTGAAAAAATATAAATAAAACGTTATAAGTTTGATATCATTTATCGTTTTATTTATTAAAGCATATTTTTTTTTCAATTTGGATGTTATGTTTACTTACCAATGCCATATTATCAATGAAGAGAAAAGTGGTTTGAGCGGTTTCTGACGTAGCTGTGAATCATAAGTTAATTTTTTTCTGTTGTTAAAACACCAAACTTTCTCCTTTCATTCATTCTTATGCAATTCGGTAATTTTATTAGTATCATAAAAAAATCTGAGTTCAAGGTCAACAAACAAAGTAATAAAAACGAATAACAGAAATAAAAATAATTACTTAAAAAATATTAAATTTAAAATACAAATTACTTAGAGATGGACACACACAGCCACATACATACACATACATTCATACAGACATTTTTCAAAAACCATTTCTTCTTATTCCCGACACCTCAAAATACAATTATAACATGTTTTTACAAAAACTCTAAAAATTACTATCACAAAGTTTCCTCTAGGAGGAAGCAAAAAAAACAGTACTGAAATCAATTTATAAATAGTCAAGTATATAAGTGGCCGAATGATCGAATATTGGCTGAATAATGGTTGAACATCGGTTGAACATTGATCGACTATTGACCGAATATTGGTCAAACACTAGAGCTTTGCGATATCGAGACAATTTGATATTGAGCAAATATCAAGCGTCTTAATATTGTATCGAAATCTTTGAAAAAAATATCATCTCGAATTTATAATATCAATGAAAACATTACTTTTTATAATATTTATAAAACAAAGAAAATTAACCATTCAAACACATGTTATCAATAACAAACACGTACAAATGCCAACACCCCAATAATCTACGTACAACTGGATAAAATTTAAAAAATTCTGTATTAAATTCCGTACGTGAATATGATTCACCATAATATCTAATAACTTAAATTAAATTTCGATGTTTTAGTAACCAACATGCAACAAGTGTTCCCGATTGAATGTTATAATGTTATTGTTAAATAAATATTAAGAGAGGGAGCGAGTTGTTTTTAATGATAATAGCGTTTCGCAGTTGATGCCACTGCGATAAGATCATTAGCATCTCGCAAGTAGGCATCACTGTGTTGGTCGCACTACGACAATTATTTAAGAATTGTCGGGGGTGCAGATGTTCTGTCACTTGTTGATAGAAGCACGGGATGAGGGAGCGTATAGGCTCAATCATGGATAGGGACTGTACACAGAAAAAATTTTCTTACTTTAATAGTACAGACTACGGCTATGCGATAGTAGCAGAACGCTTTTGTTTCAA
>JAWWEO010017211.1:0-23401 GCA_035582975.1 Ormyrus labotus
ATACCTATTTTATACGTAAAATTTTTGAAAATACCTTATAAATAGATATTTAATGTTTTCAATCTCTACCAGGGAATATCACACAAAATAAATACTGCTCCCGCGGTAAAAAGTAGAAACGCAAAAACGCCACCGTCGCCAAATAAAGCTCCGTCAAACATCACCTACTGCAGGACGACCCGCGAATTCCTTCCCACTTCGCCTCGCCTCCTCCGACTCCCCGAAGCCGACTCCTTTGCCCTTGCAGCTCTGCCGCGTATCCATGTAACTTGGCGATCGGTTCCGTTACCTCGGCGTTCGCTCGCGCGGAACGAACTCTGTCTGCCGGCGAGGCGAGCGGCCAATGCACACACGACTTCCTGCATTCACCCGCGCGTTTTACATATACGTACCGAGTACGTATTTGCAGCCGATCGCGTTCGTTATGCCCGCGCGCGCGTGTACATTGAGCGCCAGTCCGATTTCCGCCTTAACGAGCCGATAAATGCTCCCGCCTGTCCGCGGCCGGCGCGCGGTTTAATCGCCCGATGAAAGTGATTAATTCGCGCGGAGAATTCGCTTCCGGCTTCGGCGAGGGAAATTTCGCTCTTTTCGGAAGCGCCGAGAGATCCAAGGAGGGATATATTTGCACTCGCTCGACAGCGCAAAGGCGCGCGTCTATCCGTCAGCGGATAAATTCCTTTGCGGGATATATGCTTGTGGTCTTGAGTTGTCTGCTCGACGAAAGTGAAATTTATCTGTTTCTCTTGCCGGTGAAACTAAAGGATTTTCTAAAGAAACTTATATTTATAAGAGAGTAGAATGGTGAATGCGTAGCTTTTGGTAACCAATTTGCGATTTGAGAGACGAAAAGAAAAATCAATCAAAATACTTGGATATTTTGCAATTCATTAAAACACCCGCAAATCTCACTGCCGCATGGCCAATTAAAATTTCCAAACGAAATCTCTCCGACCGGACAAAGTATCACTTTACATCCACCCAAATCCCCGTTCGCCGTTCGCGGTGCAAGACTAAAATACGATCCGCCGGACTTACCTTTAAAACAGGAGGGTCAGAGCGAGAGAGCGGTCGCCGTAGCGATATATATCCTGCGGTGTCCGAGAGCTGCGGGAGCGAGCGAAGGAGCCAAAGCACAACGGACACTTACACACGCGGCGCGGGGGCCTTTATCTCGGCGGGCCGCGCCGAGACATTCTCTTATATAGAGCTTGGGCCCGCTGAAAGCCCCTGCCTCCGGCGGCGCGCCGCGGCCGCCTGCCGTTAAGTTCTGGCGCAGGGCCCGCCGCGGGGAGGGGGGAGAGGACGCCGATCCTGAATGTCCGCGACGCGGACTCGGGATATATCCGCGGAGGAGATCGCTTTTTTTTTTTTTTTTTTGACGGAGGCTTGAGAATTTTTGACGAGGGGGTTATTGTTTTTGTTTGGAAAGAATTGTTTTTAGTGTGGAAGATATGCTGTGTTTGTTAAACTAGTTTTTTTTATTGTAACATGATCGGGTAATAAGTTCGTGGTAATATTGAATTTCTAGTTTGAATACGCAAGGCGGATTTTTAAGAATTCAAGTATTTTTAAGGAGTTTAAATTATTAACAAATCAAGAAATAACAATTATTTTTGTAACAAATTTAAGAGAATATTTCTTTTGTTATCCAATTCTTAGTAAACAGACTAGATTATTAATGCACCTTACAAATCATGTATTGATAATCTTTGAAGAACTATAAATCAACATCCTTTTACTTATTACAAGAAGATATGTATCCAAGTTTATTTAAACAACTGAAAAACATCCATTATAACCATCACAAAGTCCATCTTCATCAACCAGTTTATTAAAAATAATATAGCTCGCATAATCACATAAAACCTATCTAGAGTTTTCATCGCGATCATCTCGACTCTCTAATACATCAGACGCTTGCCCATGCATTGCCTCGGAATCTTCAGCCGCACATCGCGTTACTCCGCGTCCAAAACAAACAGTCGTCAAACCCGCAGATGCAACCTTTGCCGCTCCCGCAATTTCAGTTCCCCGACGCGAAACACGCACATGCAAACGCACACACGTCGATGCTGATCTCTATTTTGGATTTTTCTCAAATGCGATTACCTACCACTTTCACTTGCAAGCCGTCCGTTGGCCGCTGGCGGAGTCGCCGCTCGTAGCTCGAGAGCCGCCGCGGCGGCACAAACCGCGCGATCGCTGCTACATTTTACAGTTATACGTGCTGATGATTTTGAAAATTTTTGCTCGAGTCAAAATTGCACGCCGAGGAGAAAATCGGGTTTACGAGGTCGAGACATTGTGGGGCGAGAAAAAATGAAAATAAATGCGGATATTTATGTTATAAATGAGTCGACGGCGAATCGTAAATGTCTTGGTATACTTATACGTTCTAGGATTAAAAGAATTATAAATCAATCGCGACGAGTGATTTGTGGTGCTGTATTCTTAAAAAAAAAAGAAAAAAAAAACTGAACCAGATAGAATCGAGAAATTTTTCAGTATGTGTGGAAGAAATATAACCCCTTCTGAACACAGTTTTTTTTTCTGCTTCCTAAGTATCTCAGTTGAAAATGTACAACTTCTTATAATTTTGAAAGAGTAATAAAAATATTAGGGCAAGGATTTATAAAATAATTTAAAATGTTAGATACGATTATTAACAACTTAATTTTGTAATTTTAGGAATCCTTCGATTTTTAATACAACATTAAACATTGTAAATATTAGATTTGCGAAGGAATTACCAAAAGTGATCGATCATCTTGCTAAAGTAAATATTTACAGACTTAAGATTGTAATTATTTTTTTTTTTTTCTTAAATCAAAGAAATTTGAAAACTGCAAAACTTTACATCATTCATTTGTACGTATGCAAGCTTTAAAAATGAAACATTCCTAATACTTACTTCTCGCTACTCGTTTCAGGTACCTTTCTATGCTCTGATAAACTATAAAAGTAGCAAATTCATAAAAACTTTTCGTACTGGTTTCTCAACTTTTGATATTCAGTGAGTGCAGAATTTTTAAGCACGAGAAATATTCTAAATAATTTATTCAAAACTTTCGGTAATTCAAAGAAAGCTATACTTTATCCCCATGTTGTTGGTATCGGTGAAACTTTCAATTAACGACGGTATAGTCCGCCGACGCAACAAAAATAACAGAACAATACTAAACTCGGAAAAAACCAATGCTTATAGTCCCAACCCGTTTTTGCGTCACCTCCCGAGCTCTGCCAATATCACCAGATCGACTAATTAAAAGCAAAATGAAGCGGGCGCGCATAATTTCTTTCCCTGAGATTCGCCAGATTATATTGCCCGGGCCCACCTCGAGGCTAAAAGTCGCGGCGCGTAACTCTGCCCAGCCTCGAAAAGACAGGAGAGTATAATACGCAACGAAAAAAATGAGCGAACCGGCCGCCGCTCCGTGAAAAAAGCGGTCATGCTCGAGCGAAGCGGCGCGTCTTGCATCATCGAAGGATAAAACGAGCCGTGAGGCATGAACCACATGGCCTCTCTCTCTTTCCTTCTCGAGAAAGGCTTTCTTCGCCGTTGTGTATATATAGGCGCTACCGAGTGAAAACGCCCCATGGCGCTTTGAATGTCTTAGTAACTATGAGGATAGAGCTGCTGCTTGGGTGGAGGTGAACTTCCGTATAAAGTGTGCTTCGTTTTTCGTACTTCTTGCATTGGATTGCAGTTATGAACTTTGGGTATGAAAATCGACGTTAAGTGGTTGGGTAATTTATGCGAGGACTAAAGTAAATAGGCAAAGAACCTTTCCGATGATGCTTTGTCACATGTTTATTTAGTGTGTAAAGAAACTGAATAGATTAATTGAAAGTTATAAATTTTCCGAACGAGTCTTTTTATAATAGAACTCGGTAATTTCATAAGATTGTATAACGATCAGGAAACTAAATATGTGCGGGTATGAAAATACCGCATGAAAATCATAAATTTTAGTCTGAAATTAATATTGATCTATATGCCATCAAAAACGTCGAGATTTATGAAAGCAACTTAGGTAGAATTGAAATATTTTCACCGCACGCAGGAAAGTATTAGTTTAGCTAAGTACTTCACGCATTTTGATTTATTAGAAAATAAATATGGAATCAACTAAAAACATGCTTCCGATTAAAAGTTCCACAATCACTATAACAGCGACGATAACGTACTTTGCAAAAATGTGCCCCCTAGTTTCTCTCTTTGGCTTTTGCGCATCTGCAGTGCTTAATGGTTAATCAGAGTGAAGCTCGGCTCGTTAAAGATTAAAGATTAGCGACGAACAAAATGTGCAAAAACTGCGTAGAAAGCTGCGTTGTTAACCCACTTGCGGCACAGGCAGTATATGTAAACGCGACATCGCCAGGACAATGCGAATCCTCTATTTTTCCTCCGCCAGTTTATAACCACGTCATTAAAAAAAACAACTTCCGATCATGTACCTGTTATAAGCTTGCTTTCTCGAGCAAACGTTTATTTTTTCATCCTTTCTGTAATGAAAATACAGCTTTGCCAGTTTGTTTTTCTTTTAAGAATTTCACTTTCAAAAATTTTAGTATAACTCTATTAGAAATAACTGTAATTATATTCCCAGTTAAACTTTTACGGATATTATTTGAAGTCCGAAGTTAAAAAACATTAAAATCGTCCGCAATTAAAATGATGCCTACAATTGGTGTATGCATATGCATGCATTTATTTTAACGTTAGGTAACAATAATTTAATTTACAATCATTAATAAGATCATTAATATTTGTTCACATATCGATTAATTTTTAGTGCATCATTATAATAATTTTACTCATTAAACTGCCCAAGTTATACCTCTATTAATCTAATTTATTGAAACGATTTTATTTTTCGTATGATGCAAATTTCAATTCAGAATCGTTCCATTAGATATAAATTTTAATGACTAACTTATGTTTTTATTATTCGCTCAATTATAGTAAAATATTTAATAAGTCTTTTAACTGCACTATTTGCTTAAATAATTGTTTCCATATAAAAACTAAGAATCCTCAAATTAAGAAATAATAGACTTTTTCATAACAGTAAAAAATTACGTCTTATAGTATACATCTGCGAATTTCTGAATTTTTCTCTTACTATTTGCCGAAGTAGACAGATAGAATTAAATTTTTGCAAATAAGTTCCACGCTTATTCATAATTATATGATAAACGCGTTTAGTTCACGACCCAATTAATTATAAACAATATTTTCAAGGTGTTTCAAAGCTGCCCGCATCAATTTAAAGAGTAATGGAGTCAAAATACAGTTTTGTGCATTGAGAAAAAAATTTTTTTGATTCAATGAAATGTATTTCTTTGAATTAATGAAATAATGAAGGTATTAAAGAAATAGATAATCAAACTAAAAAGTATTTAATTGAATTAAGCAAATAAGTTACCAAAATTATATTATTAATGAAATATTTCTTTAATCCAAACAAAGTAATATTCATCTAATGGTGTGACATTATTGAATCAAATAAATAAAATTGGTTGAAAAATTTTCGGTTTGTATAATGAAACATTTAATTAAAACAATACAAAACTTCTTTCCGTCACAGAAATATTTATTTCTTTCAAAATAATACAATTAATTGAAATATAAAATTAAGTTCAATGAAATATTTATTTGTTTCAAAGAAATAAAGAAATAAATGAAAGAAATATTCTTTTAAACTGATCCATTATTTCATAAATTTCAGATTGTATCTTCAAGTAATTATTTACTTGAATCAAACAAATATTTAATTATAATAAATAAAGATTTAATGCACAATATCAACAAAACATTTAATTGGATTAAAGAAATCACTTCATTATATATAGTTAATGGAACGTTACAGCAGGATTTCCATAAAGTTCAGTTTAGCTTTCTGTATAAAGGACCCCACACAAAACTTATGATTTTTGTTTCCCCGTGAAATTGGCTGAATTTTTGGTATACTTTACTTCAAGACCTCCTGATCAAAAGTGTCCGTAGGCACAAAGTCGCAAAATGAATAGTTCTTGAGATATAGGAGATTGAAAATCTGAAATTGCAATGCGCATAATCTATATATGTGTGTGTAGAAGAAAATTAAATACACTATATGTTGCTGTACATCGTAATTTTTTAAAAAAAGACCGCGAGCACAGAAAATTTTTAGAATTTTCTGGGGCCGCATCTAATTCTTCCACCGGCTTATAGGCCGATAAAAGGAAGAACCACGACACGGTATGCGGAAAGGCGGACCCGTGGGCGTTGGGTCAAGTTTGAAAAAGAGAGACAGGAACCAAAAGAAATTAGTATTCTTTTATAGAAAGAGACATAACTAATTTCTAGGCAGCCGAGGTTTGTTTAAAACAAAAAAGATCGATTTGAAGCGTTCATGTAATTTTTTCGTCAGATTTCTGTAGCGGTCAACGCGAAAGGTTGTTAATTAATTTAAGAATAAAAAATATAAAAGTAAAAGTATTGACTCCTTTTTATTTCCCGAAACACTATAACTAAAAAACTGGGTATTTTTGGATTTTGATCCTTAGACACTTTCGATTCAACTACATCATACTATATTTCTAGCCAATTAAGCCAGGATCTCATAAACTATCGTTATGGATCTAGTATATAGATATACTTTGGAATGTAAATTCAGATTTTCAACCTCCTGTATCTCGAGAACTATTCATTTTGAGACTTTGTACCTATGGACACTTTTGATGAGGGGGTCTGGAAGTATATACACTATAGTGTACCAAAAATTCAGCCAGTTTCACCGGGAACCAAAAACCATAAGTTTTGTGCGGAGTCCTTTCCGAAATCTTACATTAATGCTTCCCTAAAACTTCCATAAAAGTTTCTTGCAAGTTATAATGCAATGTTACCTGGAAGCTTGATGAAATCTATCCTACAAGTTTCCCGTAAGCTTTTAATGAATATTGCACTTGAATCTCTTAAATAGCTTACCGTAGTCTTTCCCGGAATATTCCACAAAATATTTCGGTATCCGTTCTTGGAATGTTTCGCGGAAGCTTACACGAACCTTTCTGGAAGTTTTCATATAATATTCAACTTTCGCACTTTTGGTATCTTTTTTTTCCTTTCTATGAACCTTACGGGAAGCTTTGTTGAAACCTTTCAATGGAATGTTACAGGAAGGTTTTCCGTAAGCTTCAGTTCAGTTTTCTATAATACATTTCCAAAGTCTTACAGTAATACTTCCCTTAAACTTCCATGAAAGTGTCTTGCAAGTTATAATGCAATGTTACCTGGGAGTTTGTTGAAATCTATCCCACAAGTTTCCCGTAAGCTTTCAATAAATATTACACTTGAATCTTTTAAATAGCTTCCCGTAGCCTTTCTTGTAATATTCCATGAAATATTTCTGTATCCGTTCTTGGAATATTTCACGGAAGCTATCAGAAACCTTTCTGAAAGATTTCATGTAATATTCTCCATTTGGGCTTTTCGAATCTTGCTTGTTATGTTTCCTTAAAATTACGAGAAGCTTTCTTGAAACATTCCAATGTAAGTTTATTGAAAGGTTCATTTAATTTACAGGGAACTTACGGAAACCTGATACAAAATAAGCTATCGCTTACACCTCACTACATAGACTCACTGGCGATGACCTCTGGAGCTGAAGAAGAAGACGTGCTGCTCCTTCTCCTATCACGTAGCATCTGGAGCGAATTCCCGGTTGGCTCAGGCCTCTGTGCGCTCCAGTGCTGTGTTGGTGGCCTTGTAACAAAACCAAAACAATATAAAAACCGTTGAAAGATAATAGAATAGTAGAAGTTGACTTACGTGATCCTCCTGAAGACCTTTATTGCTACTGAGAAGTCGTTGATGATGATGATGATGCAAAGGATGTGCAAACCCTGCACCTGCAAAGACAATCAATTAGTAATGCCTGTATTTGGCAACGAATATTGAAATGACGCTTACCTGATCAACTGTCGAACAGCATCATGCAGACGATCTTTTCCTGCAGAAGATTTGGAGCCGATAGTCCTTGCTGAAGCTCACCTGGCTGTGAAAGATGAAAAGGTGTCACAACAGATTAGCAGGGAGATTATTTTATCATTTATACAACCAGCCGTCAAGCAATAATAAACGCGTCGTAGACAGCGGTCATTGTACGCAGCCCTTGGGACGTACAGACTGCGCATGTGCGCGGCGGTCGCAAATTCAACTCATGATAAGCAAATTATTTGGCTTACTGTTAATTATGATTCTTATTCAATATTTTAATGTTACTAGTTTACTAAAACTTTCTAATGTGAATCAAGAACCAATTTCGGAACTGTCGGTAAGATATAACGCTTACAATTTGTTCTTACAATTCATATTCTAAAATTTTATTTGTTACTTTCGTTTCATAATTTTAAGGTAAAGATTGTTGGTCAATGTTTCCAATCAAAACGTATTCTGTTGCTTAGCGATAGAAATAATGCCAATGATTTTATACTGAATTCACTATTTTCGCATTTACTTCCTTTAAATCTGTTTGAAGTAAAAAATAATACTGTTTTTAAGAAATATTATCGTTTTAAAAGAATATTTCAAGTGAAAGAAATTCACTTCAGTAAGAAATCTGAACCTTCCTCAGGTGTAGTTATTGTTACTTTATCTAAGGCAAATCTTATAAACGCATTGACAAATTTGAGAGATTCTATTTGGTGGAACCACGAAGCAAAGTATTTAATCATTAACAGAAACATGAATTCAGGTTGCCGTATGGCCAACGAGTTTTAATGTTTTATCTGCAAGTTATGTTTGCCACATGTTCAATGGATCAGTATTTATGTATACCTTTAATTCTTTTACTAATTTAGCACCTGCAATATGGCAAGAAATTAAATTAAAAAAAGCTTCGGCTGTTTACTGGACCTTATTTCAATGTTCTCCTCAAAGAATTAAAAATGAATTTTTAGCGATCGGTAAGTACAATTTCACTGATTCGTATTGATAATTTCATTGAGGTAGTGATTATTTTATTTCAACAGACAGATTACCATTTATATTTTGACAAAGTAAAAAATCTGAATGGCTATAATTTGAAAACAGTTAGCGTTTTTTCACCAGAATTCCTTAAATTAAATAAATCTAATTGCGATAAGTACATGCGTCCTGGTATGAAACTATTTTGGACAGTAGCAAGTTTTCTCAATTTAACTACTACTAACAAAATATTCAATAATTCAAGTTTGAATTCTTCGGGTGTGCCATATGGTGCACTTAAAGAAGTTCTGTACAACACTGCAGATAGTACAGAAGATTCATACGATATACGCGGCTTTTGGAAGTATCAATCTGATTCTTTCTACATCTCTGGAATGATAATATAGTATCTCCAAAAATAAAGATAAATGATCAAGAATTATGTCAAGTTTTTTTTTCAAAAACTAGAGATATTTGTAATAATTATTTTCTGCTTATTATCTACGCTCACGTTGAAATATGTTTTCAAACAATCTATGACCGACCCATTTATGAATTTTGATCGAATTACGGCAAACAATGCTGATTTAAAAACACCAAAGGGTGCAGTTGGCAAAGTAATATTCGTCATTTTAATGTTTGCTTCTTTTGCAACAAGCACTTTCTTCTTCGGCTATCTAAGTGCAATAAATACTTGGTCACCTATTGTGCTAATTAATTCTGATGAAGATATAAAAAAATATAATTTTAGCGTTTATGCACGGGACAAACCATACGTTATATATTATCGCATAATCGTAAAATGGACAAGAACTTTAATTGCATAAACCGTTTGTTAAAAGGGGATCTCATAGTTTGCATGTATCCTGATAGTTTTGTGAATACTCGCTTAAAAAAGAGCTCACGAGTACATATAGCTGATAATAATTTGATAGAACTAAAACATTCATATGTATTTTCTGAGGATTCGCCTTTTCGATTAAAATTCAGCAAAGTAACAAAGCATTTAGCAGAAGCAGGAATACCGGCACTGTACGAAAAACATGAATTTTCAACAAGACTCAAGGATAATAGTGGCTTTGAGAGTAACTTTGAACCGTACAGTATAGAAAACTGAAGTTTTTGCTTTTACGTGTATTTTGGAGGTTGTACTATTGCTTTTTTCATATTTTTGTTTGAATACAACACGGGAAAACGTCGAAGAACGTAAAAAACAGTTGCTATCATTTAGAGTAATTCACGACCTTTATTTTGAATCGAAAATAATGTGGAGAATATATCTATATATAATCTTTCAATAGTTCCAGGGCCGCCAGCCATTAATCCACATTAACGATTCTCCGTTAATAAAACAATAAATATCTAAAAATCAATTTACGCGTTAAAGATTTATTCATAAGGATTTAGTGAACTCCGGATAGATATACAATTACCATATTATGAAATAGGACAAAGCCAATTTTGAGTTTTTTCATGTACTACGAAGGGTGCATTGTTATACGAAAGTATCATTGTTCGAAATCGCTCAATACACAAATGGTTATATATTTTTTAAAGTAGTAGTAAGATTTTGTGATATTTTATTAATTAAATTATGAATGCAAAAATATTAAGATTTGTGACTAATCTGTCGAATTATTACAGAACATAGAAATCTAAAGAACACGAATTGTTGAATATTGCACAATTAATATTGCACAATCGAGATTGACTTTTGAAAAGTTGTCCTGCTTTGCTGATTTGATTGAAATTCTTTAAACGATAAACACGTATATCCAACAATCACATAACTCGGAGGTGTATTCAATGATTGTAAATATTTAAACAATAAATACGCCCGACAACCAGACAACCCAGGGGAGTATTCAAAGAATGTAATTCACTCTTTAAACAATAAATACGTACAGCCAACAACCTCATAACCGAGAAGAGTATAATTAATGTAATAAAAAATACGTATGTAAGTATATTTTGTTTAAACCATCATTTAAAATCATTAAACCCTTCCTAGGCTTGTGTGTGGTTGTGGTATGTACTTATTTATTGATTAAATAATTATGTGTAATCATTAAACACTCCCATTATCACCTCTTAGGTAATTTGTGCCTTCGCGACAGGAACCTTTATAAGCAACGAAATTGATGTATAGTTGGCTTAGTTAGTTAAAGAATATTGATAATTATTAAAAATTTGGAGAAATTTTTTTATTCGCATTGTATTCTGAATTTTAATCAATAAATGGATAGATTTTTCTTTTAATCCCGTTTAAAATGATTTATTTATATTCATTTATATTTCTTGTATTAAAACTCAAATATAGATACGAGGCAGCGGGTAAAAATTTAAAACTTCAAGGTCACTTCAAGCCTGTAAATTATATTTTTATGTAATTTTGTACATCAGGGCCTATAACTTCCTTAAAATATCAGATCCTCACTATCCACACCGTTACACGCCTTATCAAGACCTGAACAGCACCGCAAGGTTACGGAGCGGTCCCTGACGAGAGCATCCAATGAATTTCTGATCGGGAAGCTTGCGTAGCGTAATATTAGAGCGTAATGTTCTGGAGGTTTAGGGTTCGTTATCTCATGTCAGGGAAAACATTTTTTTCTGCGTTTATTTGCTTAATTAATAAAAATTGAAATGTGAGATTAATTAATATGTATGTATAATATATTGTGAATCAAATAAAAATATTTTCAGAGATTAAAAAGAAAGCATTTTTAAATCAAAGAAATATTTAATTGCAATATCCTTCGGGAATAATATACTTGCGAAACAAATTTTTTTTAATGAAATATGTTTTGGACGAAGAAGACTTTTTTTAGTCAAAGAAATATTTAATTCTGTCAATCAAATATTACATTCTGTGAAACATTTATTTTCTTCAGTTAATGAAGTATTTCTTGCACCAAAAGAAATATTCGATAGATTCAAGAGAAGGTATTTTTCAATCAAAGAGATATTAAATCCGTTCAATCAAATAATGTTTTCCATGAAAGAATTATTTCTTTCATTGAATAAAATATTTATTTCATAGCAATGAAATATTTTCTTTAATTCGATTAAATATGTTCCAGACAGTTCGACTGATGAAGCCATTTCATTAATTCAAAGAAGCTTTCTTTAATTCAATGAAATTTTTTTCTCAGTGTATATGTGGCACCTTTAACTCTGTCGGTTCACTACTATGAGAAAAAATGAGTACGACCGTAAACAATTTCCGGCGAGTTTCGTGAAAAGCTATTCGATACCCCCCTGTAGAATGATGTGTTCATTCTTCTCAGCACCTATGACATACATGTCTACTGAACTATCTCACTGTAGTTTTCTAATCTTTGTAGTCGGGTTTTATGTCCTGTTGGAGCATTAAGTAGTATCACAAGGCAGTAGTTTACACCAGGAAACGGAAACGTCGCCGCCAAACGTTCTCTCAGTGCTCAGTTAGTCTATTCATGGAAAAACCTAAGTACATTGACATATTTAAAAAACGACATGTACCGGATACATGTCGTTTAGATGACTTGAGGGCATCAGAAACGTCTCTTTATCAAAAGAGTCCTTCGCCTAACAGCACGCCTGCAGGAGCTTAACTACCTTTTACCTCCTAATCATTGTCTCTTTTAAACAACAAGACTTCTTACCGACGCCAGCCATTCGTGCACGTCAAATACCGCAGAAGCAAAAACCCCGCGAGTTTCCGTAACGAAAGCTGGCAAAAAAAAGCCCCGAACCGACCACACCGTCGAGCCTCTAAAACGACACGCTCCGGCCGCGAGAATCGCTTAATCACGCGAGAACGTGGCTATAAGTCGTATACGCGCGGGTGCCGACTCTCCCGACGTATAAATCGACGCTTTCCTCGAATCCGGCGCGATAATACGTATATATCCGCCCGGGAGATAAGACAGCTACTCGACGAGTGAAAACAATGACCTTGCGTTCGCACGCAGTCGCGAGAATCGTCGGGGAAGAAAGTGGCTTGCATATCGCTCTCGCTTTTTCTCCGCGGTACGTACATACCGTACCGGCGCACTAATATAGCGCCATTTTCATACTGTATTAGCGTGCTATTCAGGGCGTTACGTTGCGCCGAACGAGGAAAGGATTAATGGGCTTTTTTTGTTTTTTCGCTATATACACTCCTACGCGTTCGTGCGCGCGGAAAGTAGGAGGAAATTGTCTGGCGGAATGATTCTTTCTGGCAGCGGATCGGGTTGTAAATCTCCCGCAATTTCGGGCGATTACTCGAACTTGTCCGAAATAAATTAGCGGCTCGAAAAAGTAGCTTCCCCGGGACAATTGCTCCTAAGGCGAAACGTTCCCGCACTGGCAATCAGAAAGCGAGAGAGAGAGAGAGAGAGAGAGAAGCAGCTCCGAATATCGCGTAAAAATTCGCGCGCAATAAACATACCCAAACAATGCGCAATATTGCAAATTAGCCACGAAATGTCGAAACTCGCGTCCGTACAAAATGCGGCGCCGCGCAAGAAAAGAAAGGAAGAAAGGTTCGCAGCGGCTCTCGCTTTTTCTCCAAACTCAATTTTCAATTTTTTTCCCCCGCGATCCGTCAATTACAATGCCGCTTGGCAGTCGGCGAGCGTCGCTCTGGATGCATTAGCGGATTATTCAGTGCGTTTCATCGAACGCGCCGCGCGCGAGTCAATTAAAAAGTCGGCGCGCCGCTGAAAGTTCGGCCTCTCTGTAATTGACGCGCGGAAGACGCGCGAGATCTCGTTTCTTTTTCTCGATACGGCGAACTGCACAGCTCGGCGTAAAAGCTGCAGGCTGCCAGGAGAAACCTCTGCAGTGCCTTCGGCCGCGGAGGATGTGTATGCACGTCGGGATGCGAAGGGAAGTTTCACTGTGTTCGAAATTTGCATCGTCGATGGTCTCATTTTTTTTTTTTTTTTTTTGCGCCATCCTTTTGGCTTTCCTTTGCGCCGCGGCGGATGAGACTTATTATCATAAGAACGACTTTTTTATCCGTTCTAGTTTATGATTCTAGAGGCGAAGATTTATCACCGGATTGTTTCGACTTTATTGCTAATTATGCCGTGCACTTTCTTAAGAACAAATAAGACTGTGTGGCTTTTTTAAAATTAAAATCTTTGCTGTATTGTTTGAAATTTATATGTATCCGAACTTGTTGATACTGTAGAATGCATGTTATGAAAGAGAAAAATTTCATAATAAAAAGGGAGTGAAGATAAATAAAAATAAAGTCTAATGGTATAACTTTTTGCGATGTCTTGCATCACAGCAGACGCATAAAACTCATCAAATTTCTCGGTGTTTTTGTATATTTTTACATAATTTATCCTTCAATAATACAAACTTATGTAACCCGAGCGAAACAAAAAAATTTAAATATACCTATCTTTCGTTATCATCTGGAGACAAAATTTATTTCAAAAGAACAGGTAGGACAATCTCGACTTGAAAAAAATAAGTTGAATTGCAGAATATTTCTGTATCTGAAAATATTTAACGAAGTTTTATCAGTAAATAAATTATATATAATATGAAATTAAGTTAAAAGAATTTAAGGCTTTTAAAAGCCAAAGGAGCTCTTGAAATAATTTCATTCTCAACCACCACGATGGAATTCGAATGGAGAATGAAAAGAAGAGGCTCTTGTCGCGAGATAAAATTGGTTATGATAACAAACTCCTAAAACCCGTTTCAAGTTCATTGCTTCATTTCGTAACTAATCTGAAGATAATTCGAAAGCGTAGGTTTTTGTATATCCGGAAAAAGAAAATACTGATAAAGTGAAATTTAAAAATAAGAAAGCGAAGTCGTGAGTTGCACAGAGATACCAGAGACGAATTTGGAAACTTCACGTAATGCAAAGTTTTCTATTTAAAACAGTAATAAATTAAAAACACACTGTACAAGTTACGAAACTAATACTCCACGACAAAATTTCTATTACCCATCCAGTATAATTGATATTTCGGTAAAAGTTTGTCTCAATAAAAACTCTCTCTATAATTTCCCATCAAACTATCGCACCAAACAACGAAATAACCCTTTCACCCTGGACAATTCAACCGCCTCAATTTCCTGCCCAATCGAGGCCCACTCGACTGTCGATCAAAGCAATCGGCAAAAAGAAAAAAACTGAGATTCAGCATTTTTCTCGAAACCCCGCGGCTTCTTAGCTCCAGCGCAAAAAGCAGTCGCGCCAACGCCTCATCGATCAGCGCTCGTCACGCTACGCGTTTATATATATATATATATATATATATATAGGCGCGGTCGACGCACCTGCCTCGCGCTTGGGCCGGCGCACGTAACGATATTCGGCGGCGGGTCCGAATAAAAACACTTTCACCCGCGAGAGTCGGCTGCTCCCGCGAGGAGAGAGAGAAAGTGCGCGCGGCTCACCCTCGCCGGCCGCGCGGCGCGCTCCTGTAAATGGACCGTGAAGCGGCGCCGCGAGCTCTCGGGAAGCGGGGACCGCGAGCTGCTTGCAGCGCGAACGCGGTCAATTCCGAGCTGCCTGCCTCGGGCTCAAGGAGCTTCAAGGCCGCTTTCGTGGAGGATTTCGGACGGGCGAACGGGATTTCTTGGCTGGGGATCGGGGTGTGGACGGGAGACGTGGCCGCAATTGAGTTTCGAGAAAAGTACGGCAGTCGCGCAATCGCTCGGGAATTTCGACGCGGAGGGAAATTTTTGCAGCGGAAAATGCGAGCGAAAAGTAATAATCGAGAGGTAGAATTAGATTTTTTTCAACGATTGGCAAAAAATTGAATGGAATATTGAGATTAGAACCAGGTTGTAAAAAATTGTAGAAGGTTTTATTGCTTGAATAATAGCAGGTAATAAAGAATAATAAAGCTAAAGCTCTTTTTTTTTTTGAAAATTATGAAAACATTTCATTATTTTATTGTCAAAATTAAAAATGCTTTCAATTTCTTTCGGTGGGACGTTAAACTGCGTTTCAACGATTTCGATTGGTTTCTTAAGATGAAATAAAAATGTTTTTATTTTATTCAGATATAATTATACTAAATTATTATATCTTTTTAACATCTTTATAAACGTACATAAAGTATGGTTTTATCATATTTAAAAAAAAATAAAAACAAAAAGCAAATTTAGAAAATATTAGTTATGATTATGCTGAATTCATCTTGTTAAGTTTTCATAGAACGTAACTGAACTTTAAAATTGAATTCAGGTTATATCTTTAAACCAGACCTTTAAATGTTACAGAATAATGTTAAATGTTAAATTGATTTTGCTTAGCAGAATTTTTAATAACTACAATTATTAATTAGCTAATGAAACGTGGCTATAATTGCGAATATAATTGCGTGTTTATTGTTTTCTCCTTTTCTCGTTGCCTTAAAATAGACTCATCATTCACTTTTGATTTTCACAAGCGACCTAAATTAAAAGTAAGTTATCATAATTATTTAAAAACGATGAGTAAATCACTGCTTTTTAACTGCGCCATTCAATCGTCAGAGGTAAACAGCACAACGACTCATTAAGCAGTTTTACTTTCAGCCTTTTCCCCGCTCTTTATATATTTTTTATGCGCCTCCCGTATAATATATTATTTCTCGCGAAACAGAAATGACGACGCGCCATTAAAATTCACTTTATCCGAAAGTCCATCTACGTATATAATAATAAACGCTTTTGATCGGTCGCTTTCGGTTTTGAGAAATCTCCAAGCCGAAATCCCGCGCTAATTTCTATCGACTCTCTATCGAGAAAAACAGCGCTAATAACGCTTACACGCGAGCTGTAACTCGTTCGCTTGAGCTCATCGTCGCTCCAATTAAAGCACGAATGCACGCACGTGCGGCGTGCGCGTAATATCTCTCGCGCAAAAAACATCTGGGTCGAATAACAATAAACGCGCTTTTACCCATCGGCCGAAAGAGAGGCACGCTGCACGTACACACACACACAATACGCGCGCCTTACACAATACACATCGGCGGATAAGACGTCGCGCGAAACGAAACGAGAGTAAAATTCCTTCTCGGCGTGCAAGAGCCTCGCCGCAAGAACGCGTTCCCTCTCTTTTGGCTTCTCTTTTTACTCGGCACCGCTATCCTATATAATAGTCATCTGCGTGGAACGCGATACGCATACGCGATCACTTTCGCCGTAATATCCATAAATTACATTGGGAGAGCAGACAATGCGCGCGCGCAAAACATCGCCGGCCCGCATGCGCCTGGCCAAAGGCGTATCGCGCGACTCCATCGAAACGAACGCGCCGCCTTTTTATCGCTTTTCCAGTTTGCTAGGGATCAACTTGAGCGTGACCGGATGTATATATATATATATATATGCGCGTTAATATTCAGGATCTGTAGCAATATTCGAGGAGAATGTAGATCAAAGTTTCTTTTTCGATTCTTTTTGTATACGACAATCCGTTTTTTTGCGGGACAACAATAACATTATGTATATATACATACGTATGCACGGGAGATTCTGGAAGCATGTAGCTAATGAAGAAATTGGAGGGAAAAGCCTTTCGCTCTTTCACTCTGGCTGGGATAGATTCGAATAAAGACTTTCGTCGGAACTTTTTTCGTCGATTTTTTCAATTTTGATATGCTCCGTTGAGTGAAGTTTTACTTTGTTACGTTATAAGCGAAAATGGAAGAATTTCTAGACTATTTAAGTAACTCTAATTAATTATTAAAATAAATATAATCTTTCTACGTTGTTTATAAACAAATGACAAAAGTATTCATGAACGCAATGATTTGCATAAAAATTTGAATTTATTAAAACAGCCTAAAGTCATATTATTTGCAAAAAAATGTTCTCATTCCATGAAATATGACTCCATCAATTAGATTACTTTTTAAATTGATCAATCGTTTTAAACGTAGAAAAGCATTTGGTTGAAAAAAGCAAATTAAAATTACTGCATCAGTAGATTGATTAAACTCATTAGGCGCACCAAAAAAGTCGATTCATTTACACTTACAAAAAGACACGTACGTATAAAACAATGATAAAGCCATTCGGTAACTGAGAAACCGATTTTGTAGGAGTCTGCTTTAACATCAGTAGTTAATAGTGGTCATTCGTACAAAATTGCTCCATGATACTTTGGCGGTCGGTACTTTTTACCAGATTTTATAAGCTGCTTTTCAAAAGTGCCACTCTTACACGAGGGCGCTCAGAAACTTTACTTAGTTAAGTTATTACCATCACTGTGAAAGTAATAATAATAAAATTCAATGTTTTTTACTTATTTTTATGACTGATTAAATAAATGAAAGTTTATTTTTTAATGAATATCATAAAATTTGTGTTTTACTGAATTTAAACCTCTTTTTCATTTTGATTTTGCAAAAACAGCAGCAGCCTTTATTAAATCTGCGTTAATGAAGTAAATAAAATTCTTAAAATGCTTAAAGACTTTTATTGCGAGGAATTTGTGCTTGCAATTACAAGTCATGGCCGCTAATGGTGAACGGAAGTTCCTTCGATGTCAAGTGCATTTCATCGTGAATAAACATAAAATCCGGAGAATTCAACGCTTGAAAGACAATACCTTTTGTGTCTATCCTCTCTATATAATATTTTCTTTACCGGCATCATTTGCGCTGGTACATAATTATACTCTAAGTGAATTTTTTACAAAGGGTTCTAGGACGTTTTGTCGAAAACCATTTGATCGACAGACTTTTTGTCGAAGAACTATTGTATTTCAACGCCTCTTCCTCATGATCAATTGGTAGTACCCCCGCTTCGCGCTAGAATCCGCCAGAATTACCACATCTTTTAAAGCAAAAACAACGCTCGGACGCCCAGCGCCACTACCGTGGCTCTCTCGCACCAACGCCGCTGGCCGATCCTCATTCCTTTTCTTTGTGTCGAAGAGTTCGCCACGTTTTGCCACACGCGGTAGAAAAGTTTTATATTATCAATTTTTTTAAAGTTTCATCATTACCGAAAATTATAAATGGTTTTTGATGAGAGTTGTGTTTTGAATTTTCGCGTTTTTTGTTGTGTATATTTTGTGAATGTGAATATCACCGGAGAGGTTATATTACAACACATATGCGACGGCTCTTGTTTCAGGAAATCCTGATCAAGATACACAGCTTATCTGTGTTGCCAAATCGAAGATCGCATAATTTCTTAGCAGGCTTTATCCTGATTAAGAATTACACAAACTATTTTGTATATAGTTTTTGATGTGCATTTTGTGATTTTTAATCGAGAGGTTGCATCTGCATATGCGACGCGACGGCTCTTGTTCAGGCTCTAACCTGTTCAAGACACACAGCCTATCTGTGTTGCCGAACCAAAGGAAATCGCATAATGTCTTAACAGGCGCTATCCTGATTAAGAAATACAGTTTTTAACTGTAGTCGTGCAGCTATTTACTGAGTGCAAATTTTTTCTTGACAGGCTTTAACCTGATCAATGAATACAGATTTTATCTGTATGTATAAAATTTGATTACACTCAAATAATTTATTATCAGACTTTGTTATATTAATAATAATAAATAATTTATTATCAGTGGCATATCGCCCCTTGTTAGCCTTTAAGAAATTTTTTCTACAATGCAATGTTTACTGCGCTATTTTTGAATTTAATTTTTGGAATTTAAGTGTCTTAGTTTTTACTGAAAAAAAAAAAAAAAAAATGTGTTTAAGTTCTTCACAGGCTCTAGCCTGATTAAAGAATACAGTTTTTACTGTTTATAAAAATTTGTTATGAACTCTTGACAGGCTCTAACCTGATCAATGACTGCAGATTTTATCTGTTTAAGGAAAATTTGATTAAATTGTAATAATTTCTTGTCAGGCTCTATCCTGATTGAGGATTATAGTTTTTTACTATTTACAAAAGCTTTTTGAATATTTTCTTGTCAGGCTCTAGCTTGATTAAAGAATACAGTTTTTAATTTTTATAAAGAATTGTTATAATCTCTTGACAGGCTCTAACCTGATCAATGAATGCAGATTTTATCTGATTGTGGAAAATTTTATTAAATTGAAATAATTTCTTGTCAGAGTTTACCCTGATTAAGGATTATAGTTTTTACTGGTTATAGAAGTTTTTTGAATATTTTCTTGTCAAACTCTAGTCTGATAAAGAAAAACAGATTTGATCTGTTTATATAAAATTGGATTAAATTAAAATAGATTCTTTTCAGGCTGTATATGGAGTGAAGATTTTAGTTTTTTTACGGATTATACAAAATTTTGCACATTTTCTTGACAGGCTCTAGCCTGTTATGGGAATAGAATTTTTGACTGCATATAAAATATGAAATATGAAGGATTAATTTTTACCGTTTATAGAAAATTTGTATATTTTCTTGACAGGCTCTAACCTGTTAAATGAATAGAATTTTTAACTGTATAGGTAAAATGTAAGTTGATTTAAATCATTTCTTGTCAGGCTCTGACCTGACCAAGACTAGTCTTTTTTTCCTATATTTGAAAAATTTTACGAAAATTCTTGACAAGCTTTAACTTGTTCAAGAAACACAGTTTTTAACTGTTCATATTATATAAAATTTGCTTTAATTTAAATAGTTTTTTGTCAGGCTCTGGCCTGAGCAAGGAAAACAGATTTTATCTGTGCATAAACATTATATTTCTTCTTCTCAATTTATTGGCTCTTAGACTGGTAAGTCTTCGTGCAGCCATCAACTGGTCAAGAACATTATTTTTGTTTTTTCATAATTTCATGACAAACTTTAGTCTGTTCAAGGAATGTATTTTTTAACTTAAAAAAAAAAAAAAACCTTAACAGGCTCTGATTTGACCAAGGAATTTAGTTTGTTAACTGTTTAGGCTCTTACCTAATCAAGGAAAACTGTCTTAACAGTTCACGTAAAATTTGATTTAAACAAAATAAATTTTATCAGGCTCTAATCTGATCAAAGAATAGAGATTTCACTGCTTATGTAAAATTTACATTAAAACTCTAACCGGATCAAGAAATAGTATAAATTTTTAACTTTTTAGTTGTTTATCAGGTCTAACCCGATCAAGAAATGCAATTAGTTGTCATCATTAATACAACATTAATATTTAATTATTACAAGTGATTGTTGGAAATGAAAGAAATACTTAATCAGGCTTTAACCTGATAAAAGAGTATATATATATAAACCTTCTAATAGTACACTATGGTAACCGATGGGTTATTTTACTATAGTTAGCGTTATATATAACGTTATCTTTTTTCCACTTATGAATATTATGGTTACTAAGTTACCATAATTTCTGTTATCTTTTTTGCTTTCTCAAAGAGAAAGCTTTGTTACGGTGAAAATTTTTTCAACGTTTTTACGTTACTAAAGAAATAATTCTCTCTCAATCCCCGGTCACCATAATGATCTAATCTCAAAAAAGTACATAGATATGTAACTTAAAACGGGGTTTTTTCCTGTTATTGGCAATGAAATTAATGTCAAACCTAACCTGATTAAAAAATTCTGTTTTTTAATTGTAGTTATCAAACTAGATTGAATTAAAATATTTCGTGCAAGGTTTCAGCCTGTTAGAGAATAATAACTCTTAATTATTCGTATGTTTTTTTTTCTGATTGGATTCGGATTGTGGGTAATTAGGAACTACCCTAATACAGAAATATAATTTTTAATTACGGTTGTGTACGTATTAAACTAATATAATTTCATTAAGTTTCCATTTGGAAAAAACCACATAATTTGCATGGTACTAACCTAGAAATCAAAATATATCTTAATAAGTATCTGCACAAGAACAGAAAACCTGAAGTCCATAAGCTATTGAGTATATCTCTGTCTCTTTCACATTTGCACATAATTCGGTGAATTCGTAGAAACGAGTTGAAAGAAATAAGCCTACAGTCTATAAATGAGGTTTCTTCAAGAAATTATACTCAAATTTGTATTTTCTAGTTGGAGAATGGCAATTATGTGTTTCATTGAATGTAATCATTTTTCCAATGAAATGTTTTAGTGAAATTGGAGTGACTTCGTTGGTAGGAAAATTATATATTTCCGTAAATAATTTACTTGATATTTTTAATCATAAGAAATTATAAAATGTCGACAAGAATAATTCTGAAAGGTCTTTATGACGACTCAAACATGTTTAGTAGTGAATATTGAATGCGTCTTACCGAGCTAGTTTTTCGATCCCTTCCCGATCAAATATTCATTTTATTAATTTCGCTTGAACAGTAGAAAAACTCAAAAAATTTTACAATTTTAATTTAGTTGTCAAAATAAAATGGCTTTAAAGTTGGGCACATTCCCCTCGGGAATCCCGGCTTTAGGGATATTGCTGCGAATCGTCGAGATATCTTTTCTTCTGCATAATTTAATAGAATAACCAGTATAAATAGTAAATGGGCTAAACGGAAGATGGTGAATCCATTTCCGTAACCGGTCTCGAGATCAGAGAGATCTCGACCAATTTAGTTTTTTATTCAGTGATACGTAAATCAAAATTGTCCTGATTGACGGATCGAAAAGACAAAGCTAATTTCCCTCAAGCTCAGCAGACAGGTTAATGTAGATTCAAATGTGAAACATTCGTTCTCTGCAAACGTCATAAAAATAATAATATCTTTCCTACTTTAATCATTGAATTTACGAGGTATCGAAGTTATACCTGCCGAAATACTCTTATACCATAATTTTTTATTTTACCCCATGATTTTTAACCCATATAATAATTAACTCAAGTAGTAAATAACCCATATAATAATTAGCTCAAGTAGTAAATAACCCATATAATAATTTTTTGAACTGGTTATTTTGACATGGCTTAAAGACATTTTCGATAAGAAAAAATTAAAAATTTGTATATATTACAAACTTTTGAAATATTTATGCTAAACAAATAGTGTTTAATAGAAAGATCTTTCAATAAAAAATTTTATACTCCGGATTATTCTAAATAATTAAGTAGATAAATAGAATTAAAAGAAAAAAAAAAAAAAAAATTTTTGAAAGATTTTATGAATATTTTCTTTACAAGAAAATATGAGGAACTGTCTAACAATTTTCTTAGCAATTATTGTGAATATGTATTCTTAGCAAGATACTATTTAACAAAGAAAGATATTTTATGGTTGGTTAATAATAATTTTTAGTATATTAAATGACAATAATAAGCATAAAGTTATTCATGGGACCTCGCTTTGAACGACAAGGTCCACAAAGAATAGCACATTTTTAGATTGCCTAAATAACGCAACATATCAATAAATAATGGTGCTATTTTATAATAATACTATTACTATTATTTGCTAGATTTGCTTTTAATAGAAGGAAGTTGATTTATAATAAGAGATTAAGAATAAATAATACTTAATCTGTTGTATTCATCAAATGCACTTTTCAAATCAAATACACTTTTCTACCTTATAAGTTGCCGTTTTTTGAACTTTAAACATCTACCAATTGATCATGAGGAAGAGGCGTTGAAATACAAT
>JAWWEO010017232.1:0-23378 GCA_035582975.1 Ormyrus labotus
TTTTCGTTTTTGAAATCAATAAGAAGTCGTCTAAATAAACAACTGATTTTTGATTATTTGATCTTAGCTGCTCAACTACAGGCTTTAAAAGTTTTGTAAAAATATAAGGTGCAATGGATACACCAAACGGAAGACAATTAAATTGGTCACGCGTACCTTCAAAGGAAAATTTTAAAAACTTTTTATGTATCTGAGCTATAGGGATTAAAAAATATGAATCTTTAATATCGATTGAACCTAGGTAATCATTTTCTCTTATTATCCTTATAACATTTTTTATGTTTTCCATTTTGAAATGAGGAGCCTTTATGTAATGATTTAATTTCTTTAAGTTAAGAATGAATCTATTTTCACAGGATGGTTTTTTCCTTAAAAAATAGCTTGAGAAGAATTCTTCTTTCTCTTCAGCGCATTCTGATATAGCTCCTTTTGCGATCAAGGTTGATATTGCAGCTCTAACCTCGTCGCGCTCTGCATTTGAGAGCTTCGGTTCAGGAGGAGTTGTTGTTTGTCGAGGTATTTTTATGAAAGGAATTTCTACACCTTTAACCCATGATAGAATCTGGGAATCTTGCGTAATTTTTTCGCATTTCTTTATGAAAAACCGTAGTCTACCCGAAAAACTTCTTACCTCGCCGCCTATTTCTTGAACGGCTGTCGTCTGTAACTGCTGTAACTGCGGTTTTGTGTCGTTTTCGGCCCTCTCTCCGTGTGCGTCCCTGCATAATTCCGTTTGGGAGGGCTTTTCCAGTTTAAAGAACCGCTAGAATGCGTTCTTGTGACAGACTTATTTAGTCCTGCTCTTGCAATTTCTTTGGCAGACTTCTCTACCTCTTTAGCTGTTTTTAGTTTTGTGGCAAAATCTTCGCCAAATAGCAAGGAGTCTATCGGTGATTCTTTTGCGATGCTTTTCCCCATGAAATCCAACACAGGTACGACGAAAAATCTGCGAGTCTTTGAAAGACTGTGATGCAAATCATTTAGGATTCTGCCGGCATCACTTACTTGCTCGAAGATCACCGCTATTTCTTTATTTTTTATTTTCATCATACGAGTCAAAGCTTTACCTAAAATGCCCGTGGCGATTCTTAATTGTTCTTGAGATGCTGCTTGATATGCATCTTTTTCCGTTCCGCTCCAAGCAGCGTTTTTATCTCAGCATTTAAAATCGGTGCTTTTAACAGCTGACAATTT
The DNA here is from genome assembly GCA_035582975.1 of Ormyrus labotus. Classification (NCBI taxonomy): domain Eukaryota; kingdom Metazoa; phylum Arthropoda; class Insecta; order Hymenoptera; family Ormyridae; genus Ormyrus; species Ormyrus labotus. The sequence goes on from JAWWEO010017232.1 coordinate 1,195, forward strand.
TTTGGAGTGGGATACTTTTTTAGAAGCTCTTGTTTAACTTCCTTTGGTAAGCCAAGTTTAAGAATCTTTACCCACGTAGAGGCTATGGTTTCGTCAATAGGCTCTCCATCTACTCTATCTTCAAGATTGTCTTGTCCTAGAAGGTCAATAAACTCCTGTTCTGGATTATTATTTTCATTGTTAGGCGGCGTGCGTCTCGGGCTGCGCTCACCTTCCTTTTCGGTAGAGGTTATGTTCGCGGTGCCAGGCGGTCCGTGCTGGCTGTCCATTTTTTCGGAGATTTTGTCTGCAGAGTTAGGCGTGTCTCGCGGACTACGTTCTACGCTCTCAGATTTTTGTTTATTTTTGTTTTTGGATTTTGTCGCACCTCGCGGACTACGATCACCAATACTTCTTTCCGGGGAATTATGTTCTCTTCCCGGGCTAACTGAATAATTTGATCGACTCTTTGAGCGAGATCGAGAATACTTGCCTCTATTATCTATAGGGCTTCGACTGCGTGATTTTTCGACATTTTTTTCACGTTGCGAACTGTTTCGTGAATTCCTGGAACTTCTTGATGTTTCGGAAGAAGAGGAGGTCGATATTCTCCGTTTTCTAATCAATTTTTCCAGGCGACGAACCTTCTTAAATAGTTTCCTGTTTTCTCTATCACTTTTTCGACTCTTTCTTGACCATGGCATCGTTGAATTGGTACTCCAAATGAGATGTGCACGAAATTCTGTTGAAAGTTTTTTCAAACCCTGTGGCGTGAAATACACAGAAAAGCGTGATGCCGAAATTGCCGGAGGCGCGCGGTCACGACACGCGGAAGCAGAACCAGAGCGCCACCTCGGAAACCGGAAAAAAGCTTAGGATTTGAACTCTGTGGTGTTGAATAAGCAGACTGGCGTCACTACATTGCTTGATCTAGAGGACGAGGCAGCGAAACACAATCAATCTACTGTTGCAGCTTGAAATGTTTCCTCCAGATTACGTCCTCATTTTAAATTCTTTCTTTCTGAAATTTTTTTTAAAATATACTTGGATATTACTTACAGTGGGGAAAGCTTTGTAATTAGTTTCTAATTACCGTTTTTTAATATAAATTAGAAAAATACGCTTTGAACGTTTGGTGGCGCACCAATCGCCTGGCAGAGCACTCTTAAACAATAAAAACTTGCGCCCAACAACCACATGACCCGGGTGATTTTTTAATCTCTTCTGACCGACGTTCTCATATGTGGACAAATATTAAATTTACTATTGTGACGTGCCCTAATTTTTTTTTTATGAAATTGCCGATGGCATTAACTATTTTGAATAAAATTCAACGAGAAGCGATCACTATTATAATTGCAGTCGAAAGAAAGTAAAATCTATCACGACAGCTATTAAATTAAAAGTGTTATAAAAAATATTTATTGTGGATTATTTCGTTAGTAACTTAGTTCACTTAGTTAACCTGTGGGATGAAAGGGGTTGGGGTTGGTAGTGGGTTATTTTTTGAATATATAAACGATTCCCACGCAATTTTTCATTCCAAATAGAACTAGTGTCCACATATGTGGACACGCATTTATATAAGAAAATATATACACTAAGGGATATATGTCTGTATAGTATTTCAAGGTTTGGGGCAAAAGAATAATAGATCCATGAAAAAAAAAATTTTTTTATTTGTGCATTCATGTTGCCAGTCAAAAGAGGTTAAAAATTATAAATAATTCTTTAAACAGTAAATACGTACGTCTAACAACCACATAGCCTGTGAGAAGTATGAAAACATTACAAATAATTCTTTAAAAAATAAACTCGAGCGCCTAACAACCACGTAGCCCGCGGGAGTATTATAACATTATAAATAAATCTTTAGACCACAAATACGTGTGCCCAACTACCACATGACCCAAATGAGATTTTAAAGATTATAAATAATAATTCATTAAACAAATAATATGTAAGCCCGACAACCGTGTAGCCCGGGGGAGAAAATGAAAATAAATGATTCTTTAAAAAATAAATGGGTGCAACAATTACATAACCCGTGGGAGTTTTTATACATTATAAATAATTCGTTAAACAATAAAAACGTGCGGCAAACAAGCACACGACCCGGGACAGGTTTTAAACATTATAAATAATTCTTCAAACAATAAACTCTTGCGCCGAACAACCACGTAGACCGGGGAAGAAAATGAAAATAAATGATTCTTTAAATAATAAATACGTGCGCCCAACAACCACATGACACGGAGAATGACTTAAATTTTATACATAGTTCTTTAAACAATAAATATGCAAGCCCGAAAATCACTCAGGCATTTTCATGTCGCATAAACCTCTTTAAAGAATACAAATAAATTGACTTACTCCCCTGGGCTATGCGGTCCCTAGTGAAAATGAAAAATTTGCCAAATTTTGAAAATACTGCCCGTTTTGAGCAGAACACTGCTACCTAACTTTAGTATTTTGGACGTTTGGCAACATTTGATAGTATTTAACATTTTTTACGAAAGTTTGTCAACAACTTGGCAGCGTTGAACAGAGTTTGATAAGATTTGCTGAATTTGCGTTTTCTTTTGTCAAAATCTGTAATAAAAATAAATTTGACAAAATATGACAAGGTTGAGCAATATTTGGCAGTATTTCGCAGTTTAACATTTTATTTGGTATTGTTTGGCAATGATTAACAATGTTTTGCAATTTTTTGCATAGTATTGGTAATCTTTAACAGTGAACATTATAATATTTACGGAAGACTAATATTTTCATATTATACGTTTTTTGTGGAAACTGTTGTTTACTGCAAACTTTAAGAAACACTGCCAAACAGAGCTAATTCTTGTCAAATTTTTTTATATTACTACCTAACATTGCTAAATGTCCGAAATAACTATAATACGCATTGTTCAACCAAGATTGGCAGTGTTTAGTAGTGTTTCGGAAAATTTGGCAAAGAAAATTTTTTCTGGGTGGACGGGCTTGTCTATTAATTGTTTAAAGAACTACGAATAATCTTTAAATACTGCCCCGGGCTATGCAGTTTTTGGGTTTGTGTATTATTTGTTTAAAGAATTATTTATAATCTCCAAATACTCCATAGGGTAATGTGGTTTTTGGACTAAAGTAATTATTGTTTAAAGAATTTTTGTAAAATTTCAGTGCCGGGCTATGTGGTTGTCAGGATAGTGTATCTGTAATATTTAAATATCCCCCCCCCCCCCGTGGTTGTTAGGCACACGAATTTATTGTTTAAACAATTATTTGCAATTTTTAAAAACTCCCACAGCGTGGAGGAATTGTTGGGTGGGAGGAATTGGGGGGTTTTTATTGTTTAAAGGCTTATTTATAATGTTCGAAAACTCCCCCCTCCCGGCTACGTGGTTGTTGGGCGCACGTTTTATTGTCTAAAAAATTATTTATAATCTCTAAAGGCTTTCCTGGGTTATGTGGTTGTTGGGCGTACCTATTTATTGTTTAAAAGATTATTTATAATCATTAAATTGTTAATAGTTCTCCGAGCTATTTGGATGTTGGGCTAACGTATTTATTGTTTAAAGAATTATCTTTAAATACTTTAAAAAAATTCTACACGGTGCTTCACGGTGTCCCGGTGCCACGTGAAGTCGGCTACACAGTGTCCCCAAGCATTTTGTTCACCAACCCTGCGAACAAGTATTTTTGTTTATAAATTTATAAATAATCAAATATGATAGAAAATTAAAGGTAAAATATATTTTCTGAAAGCACAAAAAACGCGCTATCGATTGCATTTAAAAAAAACCGGTAGTTCTGTCACGTTTATAGAAAAATAATTTTTGAATTTTTTTTCAGCACCCAAAATTTAAGTTTTAATTTTCAAAAATCGAAATAAAACAATTTTTTTGAAGACGTTTTTTAAAACCGCAGACAAAGCACAATTATTTTCATTGAAAAAATTAATGAATTTTTTATATCGGGTGCTCACTTCAGTGAGCTACAGTTACAGTGGAGAAGAAGAAAAATGGTGCACCGAAAATTGAAATGAAACTGAAGGAATAGAAAACTCCATCGACTTTATTTTGATAACGCGTAAATGATGTTGCTAACAATTTTGCAAGAACATAGATTGAATCATGATTTTTAAAAAAATTATAACTACTGCGTATGAAAACAATATAAAATGGACAATAACACAAGTAAACTGTTCTTTAATTGAGGTTGCAAGATTCACTCTCTATATAATAGCTTAGTTTATCGTTAAGGGGGCTCGAGCGCAGAGAGTTCAGAAGTCAGCTATGGCATTTTTGATAAATAAAAATTTGCTGAATCCAACGGTATCTTTATTTACCCCCAGTAGTCGTGGAAAATTTTGAGATATTTCGTTTCAATCTTTGCAGATTTTACATAGCCTCTTATGGAGCGAAGTGAGAAACTGGTTGACTACTAACCTTAATCAAGAAGTTCCGCAATAAAAAAAAATATTCTTTATAGATAAAGGTGTAAGCATTCTGATGGTATTTAGCAAAATATGGGTACCCGTGGAAAATATCGAGATATTTTGTAATAATTGAGGTCAAAATTGAATCTCGTCTGCATATATCCGAATTCTAAAGGAAAGCCATCTTTTTCTTATTGTTAATATAAAGTGCGCGCTTTTTGAATTTAATTTTTAATGCTTAATACTAATTTTAAAACTAATGCTAATAAATGTTTCAAGCTCTTATTTTATAAAAATAAAGATATTTTTGTAATTATTATTCTGAGCTTATACCATCTAGGTTACATATAATGTTTTTTCGCGCATTCATATCTAAAGCTTTTAGCTTTTTTTTTGGTTAGGAAAAGATCAAGTTGATAACTATTTATTTTATTTTAATAATGAAAAAAACCCTTCATAATTGCAAAAGTATGATATAATATTAGTTTAAAAATAGTTATAAAATTTTTCAGCATAAATATGTGCTTTTAGTATATCGGCGTTCATAGCGAACCGTTGCAAAGTTAAATAGCAAAATCAAAGTACGGTAAAGTATATAGGAGCGCGATGCTGCCCCGTAGGTTTGTTCGTATAACTCTATACAAGTTATAATTTCCTGGGGCCTCTTGATATAATTGTATTTGTTCCTCTCTAGTTAATTTTAACACCTGAAATAAACACAAAACAAAAAAAGAATCATTTTCAAAAATTAAATACTATTTCTTTTGTAAGTAAACGTAAAGTAAAGTAAGTTCAGAATATGCAGAAAAAATATGTCAAATGGTATACCCATGAATAGAGGTGGAAATACTAAGCAAAAACTCCTGTACCATTTTTCTCTTCAATGCATAACATTTGAGTTATGCTCAATTAAAAATCAACAAAATTAAGCTAATTAGAGCGCATATCGGCTCGAAAAGGTGAAACTTAAGGAAAAAGGGTGTGGCTAATACGTGGAGGGATAACAGAGGATGGAGAGAGAAAAGAGAATCATTGCAAACAAAATAGACTCTCACTCTCAAACGACTATCGCGTATTAACTTACATTAACTGTTTTTTAATAATGCATTCCCGGAAAGGTATCTACATGAATCATCTAAAATGGGACACCCTGTATATTTATAATTCATACATAAAAATGTCCAATTGATTATAGTATTTATCCTAAATAATCAGGTTGCGAAATATTATCGAATAAATAGTTGGAACTTGAAATATTACACTAAAAAATTTACAATTGTTGAATTTTTATAAATTTTGAATTTGGATGCCTAATGAAGTGTAAAAATTTCAATATCGTTACAGCAATCTGGCTTTGGAATAATGGGAGGCAGTAAGGCTATGATTGCAAATCGCATTTCCTTTTATCTTGATTTGAATGGAACGAGTTATCACTTGGATAATGATGAAGCTGGTGGTGCATCAATGTTGCAACAGGCTTACAACTCTATTAGAAATGGTTATTCTGATGGAGCACTGATTTGTGGAACCGCACTGAGTCTGGAGCCACAGCTTTCCTACCAGTTAAAGTGTTTAGGCAAGTATTTAAACTTTTCATTTTATAACCATAATCACTTAATTGCAGTACAAGCTTTAAAAAATTATTTTTTGAATTAAAATAATGAAAAAAAATGTAAACGGCGTTTAAAATTGGGCAAGTTTAATATAGTCGTACGTTAGTAATTATACAAAAATTCATCTTATTATTTAACAGTACAGTCAAAAAAAAATTCTGTATTTAATAATATACATTTACAGAAATGTAACTATGTTTTAGTTACATAAAAATGGAAAAAAAATTTTCAGCCTATTTAAATCAAATTTGAAAGAATTTTACTTTAAAAAGTAATCAAAAAAGGTGTTTATTCAAAATACCTTACCGGGAAAATTTTGAGATATAACCATAAAACTGAAATTTTTTAATATCTACTGTCAAGATCTACAACTTTACACAGGCTTTTATTCGTATACTCAAAAATACAAGTTAAAGACCTTTTCGAGTAAGTGAAACATTAAAAAAGTGAAAAATGCTCTATTTTTAACAATATAATTACCAATAAAAAACTGTAGAATTATTTGAAGGACAAAAGCCTGTTTAACTTTTTTATAAACATAATAACCAATCTCCGTGCACAGTTTCAGCTGGTTCCGATGAAAATTACCTCGTAAGAAACATTTGGAAGATTGAAAAAGTTGATTTTGAGAAAAACAACTTTAGTTTTTCACAAAAATAATTTCATGGTTTTATTAGTTGGGCAATTCAAAATTTTCCAACATCGTACAACATTCCTTCCTGCTTTTTTAATAAAGTTTCCATGGCACTTGAAGATTTAAAAAATGTATCTTATTCTTCACATTCTTCTTGATTTCTTTTCTTTCGTTGGTTACAATATAATAAGTAAAATTTGTGTGCTCGGTGATGCCATGTGCTATTATTATAAGATACATTGATATTTAAAATTTCATTAATTGTATCACTTGATAAATGTACAAGCGACTCACTCACTCACTGTATTCAATATTTTTAAGCTGGTTCTTCTTTGCTGAATAAGTAACTAACAAAATTTAATGCCCATTCTCAGTTGAATCAACAGGCTATTCTGGATTACTCAAAACACTTTCAAGATTTTCTTCTACAGAGCATAACTTTTTAGTTGCAAATTTCTGTAGATTACTCTGTTTTGTTATGGAGGTTCTAGCTTTTCGCGGCCGGAGGGAGGAATTATGTTAAAAGCAGCATAATTTCTGTAGTATCAGACAAGGGTGGCATAGGGCTTAGAATTACATCTCTGTAACAGCACTTATTCCACCAATTGCACTTTTAAAAGAGGATTTAAAACACAACACTATATAAAAAAGCACTTCAAAATCATGGCTAAATAGAACCTGAAACAGAAAAATAAAAGTTCTTTTTTTAGCTTGACAGCTTGAAGTGGTAATGGAACTTTCAAATTTATCTGCTTTGAAATAGTATTATTGTGTCCAGGGGTGTTTTCTTTGACGATCCTTGAAGATTCTATACCTTACTTTTTTGCAGGATAAACAAACGCGTTAACCTCAACGCACATGTAGCACTTGCTAAAAGCAGTCGGTTGTAAAAAAGTAGATGCGGCGACTGTAGCGACACGACTAAAGCGCGATCCGCGCGCTATATTTAAAACTTTACATTAGAATTTTTGTATTAAAATTTACTCTATACTAATAAAACCCATTTTTAAAAATCTTTATACATTTATATATGGTTCTGATAACATTTATTAATAAATTATAACGTTTTTAGAAATTATTTCAAAAAATCTAAAATTAAAAATTTTCGTGTTATGTGCTATGACATGTGTTATGACTTCTTTAATTGTTTAAATTTTTGCATAAAAATTTATTTTCATATAGATTATAACATATACAATCAAAATTAGTAATAAAAAAAATTTACATTTTTTAAAATTTTTTCGGTATCCATATCCCCTGAAATCGTTATTAGTTGTTGTTGTTGCACGCATGCGCGCGCGCGCACACACACACACACACACACATACACACATACGCATTCTTCCAAAATAGGATATTTCGACTTTCAATGACTAAAAATAAAGTAATATTTCGTCACCATGAAACGCATCTTAAGGTGAAAGTAATTTTTTGTTAAGCATATGACATTTTATTATAATATGTTTTTTTTTTTAGTTTTTATGGGTGTCTGGAATAAAAGGGTACCACCTCAGAATCCGGTTGAAGAAGGTACCAACTCAGAATCCGGTTCAAAAAGGTACCATCTCGGAATCCGGTTGAAGAAGGTACCAATTCGCGCGCTGAATTTTTTCACGCCGATTTAGGTTGGCTGCATTGATAAAAAATGTAACAATTTTTTAACTATTTACAGTATTCTTAATAATAATTTGTATTCTCAAATATTATTGTTTACACTGTAATAAAAGAAATGTTTTGTGAGTAAAATTTAAATAATTTTTATTTTAAATATTATAGATATTTTCAAATATAATGAATATGATTTTATGTTCATCTGATTGACAAATTTTTGTGTCTTGCTTTGAAAAAAACTACTCCAGTAAACACCTTATAATGTCGCACTGTATATGCACTCTGCAAAGCGAATAATTTAGTACCTAATTTTGTTGAAGAATGTTATGAAAACAATTTATTAATAAAAAAAAATGAATAGGACTTCTGACAGTTTATCCGAGAGCTTGTGCAATCACAGCTAGTTTTGATTAGTAAGTTCATGATCTCATTTTGCGTCATTTTCTTGCATGAAGTACATAGACTGTAAAGTATTCTTAAAATATTGTTAAAGTATAAACAACATTCTTCAACAAAATTAGGTACTAAATTATTCGCTTACTATAATAATATCAAGCTAAAGAAAATTTTAATTATTTTTCAAAGCAAGACTAAAAAATTTGTCAATAAGATAACATACAATCATATTCATTATCTTTGAAAATATCTATAATATTTAAAATAAAAATTATAATTTAAATTTTACTTATAAAACATTTCTTTTATTACAGAGCATTTAAGAATGCAAATTGTTATTAAGAATACTGTAAATAGTAATAGCAATGCTGCCAACCTAAATCGGCGTGAAAAAAATCAGCGCGCGAATTGGTACCTTCTTCAATCGAATTCCAAGTTTCAAGTTGGTACATTGTTCAACCGGATTCTGAGGTGGTACCCTTTTATTCCAGACCGACGACGTAATCGTTTAAAATATTTTATGAAATAATGTTGTTCCAATAAAAAAGAAATACCTTTTTAAATGCATGTAGCTATCAAAGTAAAAATATTTTATAAGAAATTTATAAAAATTTTATTTTATTAAATATACTATATACATTGAAAATAAAAGCATACAAAAAAATGTAATTGATAATCATATGTTTGATAGTTTACTTTAAAAATACGATTTCTTTTCAGAAATCACAATCTTTATTCAATTACTATAATTTCAAATATCCTATTTTGGGAGAATATGTATGTATGCTTGTGTCTGCGCGCGCGCGAGCGCTCGTGTGCGTGTGTGTGCGTGCAGAATAAGCAAAAAAGGTTTTGTATTTACTTTACGGGTATTTTTAGCAATGAACTTCAATGAAATTTTACATCTGAAGTTCATTTTTGGATTCCTTGTTTCAAGAGCTGCAAGAAAGTTGATGTAGCAGAAAATCAAAATTCATTAAAGTGTTCTATGAACTGATTAAAACACTTTTTTTTCTAAAAGTTCTGACGTTACCCTTGAATTTAAAAGGTCCTTTTTTTTCACCCTTGAATTTAAAAGGTTAAACGGTCATTTTTTTCAAATCGCAATATTTTTCCAATTGGTTATAATTTGATAACCTTTCAGACAGTTCCAGTCTCATTTCTGTATCTCGTTTCAGTCAGAAGTTCTTTGATTTTCGAACAAAAAATAACGAATTAGCCTACTGTGCGACGCAGAGTGCAATGTTGCCCCGGTACAAGGCCGTTATAACCCCTGTTGATAAAACCGAGTTTATTGTAGCGTGCGGGAAAACGCCTCCAGCTAGCTTAGCTCTGATTCCTCCTCAAGAAAGTAGACGGATAGGAGAGAGGGTGGCTCGCGCGATCGTCGCGCGAAGTCAACAACACGTAGTTTAAGATAAATCAAATAAAAATATATGTTTACTCCGCAGCTCGTTAATTACAACGAACGCTCGCGAGGCACTCGCGCGCAGGCCTTTTCGTGATAAAGATACGGGGACAGAGGTAAGTGTTAGGACAAAGGTTCGCTAGCGATCGATGCGATCCGGTCAAAGTTCCGAAAATCTCTAATTAGTGTCCTGGTCTTGTCCTAGCGCAAGGCTCTCTCGCTCTCTCTCCCCATTCTCTTAGTCGAACTTCGCGCGCCCTTGGCTTCTGCTGCGATGTCGCATTCTTTGATAATTCTAAAAAAAATAAAAAAATCAGTTTTTTGATTATTTTTGACTGTATCCTTAACGGATTTTCATTGTTCAGGGATAATATTTTTAGTTTTTTTTTTCTGATACAGGGTCAAAACTTCGTATTTTATATCGAAAATTCTTTATGGTTTTATTGTTGCTGTATCTTATTGACTAATCGGTAATAATCTTTTTCGATGATCAACCGTTTATTTTTTTCCTTTTTTATTTAATTTTTAACATTAAAAAAAATTTTTAAATCGTATGTACTAGATTTATTTTTTAAAGATTTTAAATTATACATGTTATCGTGATTTTTTGAAAAAATAAACTTCTTGTGTATTTGTAATAGTAGTTAGTTACATTTTAAAAACAGTTCATTAATATATTTCAAATTTGAAGTATTATAAATATAGGAACGATAAATTAGTTTGGAGGAAACTAGTGCCAATGTGCCAATGAGTTGACAGCGGTTGTTAGTGATATAGGATTGAGGTATTTGATAAATTATCAACGGCAATTAAAAGAATTTTGGCAATTTAAAATATAAATAGCTATAATCTGTAAAAATTTCAAGTCATTTTCTAAATTATATTTTAAGTAACTAAAAATGTGTTTTATATGTTAAGAAATTGAGGAAGTAAAAAGGATTGAATTGAATTGAAATTTTTTGAAAAGGTATATTTTTTTTATAATTCAATGGAGTTAAAAGGAAGTTTAAAATATTGCATTACTATATTACATATTTGAACTATTACTATAAATATAGAAACGATAAATTAGTTTGAAAGAAGTTACATGTTTTTTCACTTATAAAGCCTTGCTTTGGTATTAAGAATTGAAAAAACAGTGTATTAGAAGAATTGTTTACTTCCTCATTGGATATTTTAAAGTTAAAAAATTAAATGATTTTATTTATTCAATTTATTTATAATATTGTGATCAGTATTTTATACAGTAGTAATTTTCGTAACAAAGGCGTAAAAGTGTATACTTATACGTGCGATCGTCTTGCAAGAGAGCGAGACGCACCTCTGAAGCGATTCGGAATCACATAAGAACCAGAAATATTATTTCATTTTTTCAAACATTAATTTTATTGGTTAGACGAAAAATTGTACTTTGTAAAATTCAAAAGGCAGAAAACAACTTTGTGCTCACTTAATCAATTATCTGTCAATGCTTTAACTTTCGGTTTTATAGTAAACCGAGTTTAATTGTTATGATCCTTAAGTAAATAATTCAACAGGACTTACAGATCATTTTCCAAAGATTTTTCGAATGTGATTACTGGAATCTGAATGTGATTACTCCATCACGTCATGATTTACATCTTTTTTGTTCTATATTGTTGTCTATAAAATGATAATCATTTTTTCTTTTAAAATCTTTGAAAAATGAGCTATCTTAATCAAGTTGAACTCAGTAAGTAGCACTTTGATAGTTTGTAATAAAAAATTAAATATTATAATATTTTGTTAAAATACTGCAAGTTTATATTTTTTGTTGACATTTTTTACAAGTACAGGTCGTCTATCGCCGGACGACTAGATGCTTCGATGACAACGCCAATGGTTGTACTCGCAGTGAAGGAATTGCAGTTCTATTCCTTCAAAGAGATAGCTATGCAAAGCGCATTTATCAAGAAGTCATTAACGTGAATGTAATTCATGTGGATTCTCACGAAGATAAAGCAAAATTCTGGCCTGCGCTTGATTCTCAGATAAAAGTGATGAAAAATGTATTAAATGAAAGTGCACTTTCTCCTAATGATATTGCATTTGTAGAAGCAAGTGGTACGAGCATTAAACAGGAAGATGCAAAAGAACTGCAAGCGATAGAAGAGGTGTATTGTAAAAATCGCAAGACATCCCTGCCCGTTGGATCGGTTAAGTCTATTGTTGGTAACGCTTTTACAGTGAGCACTCTCACATCTATTATAAAGGTAAATTTATTTTCGATTACTAATATTACATAATTTATAGTCGATTTTTAGAAAAAATTATTAGTAAGATATGTTAACATTCCTTTTATAAATATTTAAAAAAATTATACTAGGTTTGGATTCATATATTTATTGAAAAACAGAAAAAATTATTTTTCTAAAAATTGATTTAATTTTTTAAATTTAATAACTAAGTATGTTATGGGTCAAAAATATACGTGAATATATTGTATGGGTGATTCTTAAATGGCGAATCTTAAATAATTGGCTGTAAATAATAAAAGATGATATGAAAATCTTATTTAAATTATCTTTTAATAAATAATATTTATAGGGAATTACATTATCCAAAAAGCCTTCGGGTCAGCCTAATACATTTATTACTGCAAAAAACAGCATGCGTTTATTGTATTAAAAAAAGTATAAGTAACGCAAAATATAATTAAAAATACTACGCGTGGATTTAGCAAGTTATGCAATCTTTTACAAGTAAAAGATTAAGACATGCACTTATTGTCTTAAATAATACAATATGTAACGGGCTGGAATTCGGCCGGAATATTCTCCCGAGAGAATAATCCGCTGGCTTTCCCTATGGGGTGTCGTGCGCTTACACCCTGGTGCTAAGCAGCACTTACCTCCGGAGGTGCCTCAAAGGCACCCCGACGACGACCCGCGCCGCGAGTCGCCGCGGCCTGCTACAACGCGAGAGATCCGTGTCCCTCGCTTCGTACGATGCTGCGTGCGTAGCCCTCGCTACTACGCACGGTTCTAATCGCTTTCTGCCGGGCTCGGCCGCTCAGCCTGAGTACGATCGTCGCGATCGTACTTCCGCGGAGAGTGGCGGTATCCGGGGCTTTGCAGACAAGGATGGCGTGAGGCGAGATAGAAAAAACGGAGCGACACACTTAAAAAAAATACGTTTAGCGTTTATTCGCTTTACAAAAAAGATAATACAGAAAGATGGAACGCGCGGAGCTTGTTAGCGTGAGCGCGCCGGCCGGTGCCGTCGCACGCGCTCACCCAGAGCAGACACCGAAGGTGTCTTTTCGCCGCCGATGCGAGTGTGCTTACGGCACGCTCGCACGTCGCAAGGTGACCGCGACGACGTTCGCGGTCACTCTGTTAGAAACCCGAGTCTCCGCGCCTACGGAGACACGATCGACGGTGCACTCGCGGGTGCACCGACACGAGAAAGTACGCGCACGAGTCACCGCCCAGACTCGTGTAAGAGAGAGAGAGAAATACCCGCGAGTCGCGATCGAACCGGCGTTCGATCACGCACATACAATAAGAGGCCCACGCACGCTCTCGCGGGCCACGCTAATTACAAGCAACTTACGTCGGGCGGTGCGCTGCACGAGGAGGAGGTTACACGGGGCTCGCGTCCCCGGATGTCGCTCGGTCGCCGGTAGCCGCTTTCTCCGTCGCTCTCGGAGGTCTCCCCCGCGATCTTGTCTCGCACCTGGCTCATCTCTCGCACACACGATTTCGCTCCTGCGATGGAAATGAGCGAACATAATATCCTGATTCAGGTTTATTCATGTACATCTAGTGATACGCAACAGTATTTTTTTTTGAAAATTACAAAAAGACGGCCGGCCTCTCGCAGGCGGCCTAAAATGATCTTGAGATGTCCGAGGTGCTTCTCGAACGTCTCGGATACGATGATTACGTCGTCGAGGTACGCAAATGCGAAGTCATCGCAATTTGGCGTGACGACCATGTCAATTAGACGTTGGAAGGTCGCTCCAGCGTCTTCTAGCCCAAACGGCATTCTCGTGAATTGGAAGTGTCCCATCCCGGGCACTGAGAATGCTGTTAAATGTCTCGATTTCTCGTCTAGAGGCACTTGATGATACGCATTGCTCACGTCAAGCGTAGTCATGTATTTCGCCTTTTTAATTTTGCGAAACGCGGCATTCATTTTCCTTGCTGGATAGCCGTCGGGTGCTTTCTTTTGTGCATTGGATTTCTTAACCATCACGACCTGGCTCGACCACAGGCTCGTCGATGGTTCAACTACTCCAGCCTTTAGAAGCTTTTGCACTTGCTCGTGCATTTCTGCTTCAATCTTAGGCGAGTATGGATAGCACTTTTGTTTGATCGGGCGAGCGTCGCCTACATCAATCGTGTGCTTTATCCACTTTGTACACCCGAGTGTGGTTGGCTCTTCGCCGACTTCACTGCGCACGAGCTCCTTGACTTGCTTACGCTGTTCTGCGGTCGCGATGTCGGGACCAATAGAGCTTAGCACTGGCGTGCCGTCTTCAGCGACAGCTGCTATATGGAGCTCGATGTTGACGTTGTTATCAATCAACGTTAGCTGGTTTGCACGCGGATCGTGTTTTGAGCCGAATTCCCTCATGAAATTCGTCCCAATATAGCAATCCGCGTCGAGGACTGGAACTATCACGACTCTGATTTCTTTTTCCAGTCCGCCTAGCGAGAAAGGTAAAAAGGTATAACCTAGAACGGGGCTATAACTTTTATTTGCTAATCTTGCGCGTCCGGGCTCATAATGCATGAGCTCGCAATTGCATGCACTTACAAGCTGCAATCCGAACGGGCTCATAATTGTCACAGTAGCACCTGTATCGTACAGAGTACGGAAGTGAAACCCTTTCACTTCTACCTGCACCCACCATCGGGCTTTCAGGTTTTGTTCTGTTTGTTCGCCAGGCTCTCCGACTAGCTCTGACGAAGCTTCAGAGGTTGCAATTTTGTCTGCATCAGCGCTTGTGGGATGAGTAGCAACCTCGTTTACTCCCCATTCTGACCGTTTTCCGGCGAGCAAGTTGGGCATTTTGCTCTAATTGTGCCTTCCTTGCCGCAACCCCAGCATTTTATCGGGTCTTTGCTTTGATTTTGGCCAGACTTCTGATTGTTTGTCTGACATTTTTGGCCGTTTGCTTGAACTTTTTGACCGTATCTCTGGTCTTTATTTCGGCCTTTTTGATCGGACGACTGGCCTTTCTCGTTTTTGGATTGGCCTTTGTAGTCATTCGATTGGCCTTTCTGGCCAAGAGGTTGTCCTCTCCTAGGACTTCCTTGCTTTCCGGGTGGAGAATGCGATCTATTTCTCCCACCCTGAGCTGGTTTAATCGCGTCGCGGATTGTGTTCACCAGCTCTTTAACCAGCAGCTGGAAATCGTTATTTCCGAATGCTGGTTCTGGTTTTTTTCGTTCTTGCGTTGGTGGCGGTTGTATTGCCGCCACCTTAGTCATCGATGAAAACCTGCCGGATTTATTTTGCGGTTTATAAGCCGCGTCCGGCATTACTGTTTTGTGAGGGGGGAGTGGCGTTCTGTCGCCCTCCTTCTCCAGCATCCGTTCTGTTAGAGAGCAAAGCTCCACTATCTGATCGATGTTGGTGCATCTTTCCCTGCGCACCACTCTTTTAATTGGAGGTAGTAGATTCATATAAATTTTATCTACCTCCTCCACCGGTGAGAATCGGGGTGTCACCTCTCTCAACATGCATTCCATTTCTTCTTGGAGACGTTTTTGTCTATCGTAAACGTTGCTCCATCTGCGACGTAGAGCTGCGCGGAAGTCGTTCCACGAAGTCCAATCTTCGTTGTGTGCGCTGTACCACATACCTGCTATGCCAGCGAGCACACATGGAAGAGCAGCTAACATATCGTTTTCGGTTAGTTTAGCTGCTCTAGATTTCTCCTCATATCTTCTGAGGAATCCCTCGGCGTCTTCACCGAGTGTGGCCGAGAACTTCATGTTCCATCGGGTCACAATTTGACTGGGGTCGTCGTGATCCCTTTCCTGTCGACTGAATTCTGGGTTGGAATTGGCGCTCCGTTGAGTGCCATAATTCCTTGTGTTGTTCCTCAGAATTCCTGTCTGGAGGTTCTCTGATCTTCCGTCGGAGTGAGGTATATCTTGCAGTTGTGTGGGATTCTCCCTCATACTGCTGTTTTGAGGGTAGTAGAGAGTGAATGTATCGTGAAAGTTCACTCTCCCTGGTTCTGCGTCCTCCGTCGATTGGTTGTGTGCCGGATTTCGCGTTTCTTCGTCCGCGCTCATATTTGCTTGATTGTCAAGCCTCGTGCTTGACAATGATCCTCTTATCTGTCGCAATTCATTAAACATTGTTTTTACGTCGGTTTGGAAGGCAGTTACGGCGCGTCCTTGCCTTACGACCATTTGAGTGATGAGCTCATACCTCTTGTCCTGAACTTCGGCTATGCGCTCCATTACTCTTAATATTACCCTCATGTTTTCGATTTCCGTTATTGCGTTGGTAGGGGGATTGTCGTTATCCTCCTTGTTTGTATTTCGATCTTGAAACACTTGACTGTCGGGTATAGTGCTGGAAGGGTCCGCGTCTTTTGTTAACTCCGGTTCAAATGAAATTGTTTTTGATTTTTATAGATTGAGAGAGTGGAGCATGCCCTTCTCATAATCTGTGTCCTGTATGGTTGTTGATGTACGTTCGAAGCATATATCTTCGATAAACGTCATCCGCAACGCTTCCCTTTTCTTGCGCGCCTCTATCTCGTCGCAGGCGTCGCTTTGTTGGAAGTCGGCTGCAGTGTAATTACCCTGCAGCCATTTTTGAACTCTCGATAAGCTCTCGAAGCGTCGACCGTCTGTTCGTAGACCGAGAGAGTTGAGTGTTTCGTTCAACTCCTCATTTGGTAGTTGGAAAAGCCAATTTTCCACACCCTGCTCCGTTGGTTGGTGAGTGCTTTCTTGATCACCAAACATCTTCACCTGATTGTAACAGGTCTGCCCCCTGTCCCAAAACGCGAAAAACAAGGACTATCCCGATGACTGGCTACGCTGCCCTAGCAGTGTAAAAAAAAAGATTTGAAATGCGCCTGGGAAATTTTGTTACGGCTGCCTCCAATTTGTAGCGCGGCCGCGCACTCAAAACGAAATTCAAGAAAAATAAATTTTAATTTGTAATTCTCCTTGAGAATTACTTTTGAATTCAAAATTCTATTACGAAGAAATTCGGCCTTGAATTTCCTCGACGTATTTCCGAGGTGTTAGTAATACAATGTTCGCTGGTACAATTGTTTACTAACAGCCAGTCTCGAGTCCTTGTGCGAAAGAGTGCGACTCTGGAGAGATTTACTTTCTCCAATTCAAAATTTTAATTTATATACGATTTAAATCATTAATAATTGAAAGTGGAATTAATGAAATTAATTCCGCACTCTTTCGCGACGCTCTATGTGCAATTCGCAGAGCGTACGCTGCAGAACGCAGTTCTCTCTCTCTTTTTTTCGGCTAGTGGGGAAAACTTGCTGTTTTTCCCCCCCTTTGTAGTCCTTAAATATGTCACAAATCGAAAACTTCGGGTTTACGCTTTTGCTTCCCGGTTCGGGAAGCACTTGTCGCCACCTAAAAGCGCGATCGCGAAAAATAAAGAATTCAATTTTGAGAATCCGTCGCGATTCTCAAAGATTTACTAAACCCGAAAAGTTTTCCTAAAAATCTACAAATTCGAATTCTCGAAATTCGAGGAGAGGATTTTCAAAAACTAGGCTGCCAAAAAAAGACAAAGTCTTCCCTTGAAAATCCCTTGAAGATTTTCAGTTATCTGTAAAAATCGAAAAATTTACCTTTGAAAATCTGTCGTGAGGATTTTCAAAAATTTTCGGAAACTCAAAAATCCGAACTTTCAAAATTTGCGAAGGGAAAGCGTCTACGAGGCTTCGCGTCAATTCAAAAAATTTAATTTTGGAAATCCCACGAAGGACGGAATTTTCAAAATTAAATTTTTGAACGGTCCCTCCGCATACGGCCCTCGCCCGAAAAAGTCGCTTTCGCTGCGACTCTGGCTCGCGGAGACGCGTGAGGTTTTATAATGGAATCTCCATGCGTCACAAATAATATAAATTTACGTGATTTTCTTATTTATATATAAAAAAATAAATAAATGAATAAAAACAAAAAAATTGATCTTGTATATTGTATTTGTTGAAAAGGTAAATGAATAATAATACATGCGTCTCTTGTACTAATGTATTGTGCCTGCTCAAGCGAGCTACCGAGCCCGAGCTCCTGAGCCTACCGAGCTCGAGCTTCCCACACTGTCGTATCGTATGATCGGTGCGCGAGCGGCAGCGGCCGACTCGCGACACTCTCTCTCGATCGCAGGACTCCGAAGCGCAAGCATCGTGCGCTGCGAGCATGAAGCTCGCATGTATTATTGTATAAATTAATAAATAATTATTAATTGGTAATCGCGACTCCTCATTCACCAACGTCCATCACCACCACCTCAATTTCTCAACAGTATTCTAAGCACTCGAAAGTACCATTTTCATGCATTTGTTAAAAAAAATATCGTGTGTTACACGTGCGGGAAGCTATTCCCTTTCGTGTGAAGTTTGCACACTCGACTGCGGCTAACCTGCACTCGCCTTCGGCTCGTGCTGCAAACTTCCCACTCGCAGAATAGTCTCCTTCCCGCACTTGTTGCACAATATACTATTTTATAACACTTTTAATTTAATAACGGTTGCGATAGATTTTTCTTTCTTCCGACTGCAATTATAAGAGGCAAAAGTTAATTTTTAGTTAAATAAGGTGATCGCTTTTCGTAGAATTTATTCAAAGTAGTTAATGCCACCGACGATTTCATTAAGAGTGCTCTACCGAAATTGTCCAAGTCCGAACTGACTGTGGCGCCTACTTCGACTATGGAAATTTTATTTATTAATTTAAAATTAATTGACAACTCTAAATCCAGTAAATAAAGCTTTCCCACTTGTAGATAATATCAAAGTATATTGCAAAAAAAGTTTCACGAAGAAAGGAGTAAAAATAAAAATGTAATCTGGAGGAAACAATTTTAAGACACAGCAGACGAACATAACCAATCTACTGTTGCAGCTTGAAATGTTTCTTCCAGATTACGTCCTCATTTTAAATTCTTTCTTTCTGAAATTTTTTTTAAAATATACTTGGATATTACTTACAGTGGGGAAAGCTTTGTAATTAGTTTCTAATTACCGTTTTTTAATATCAATTAGAAAAATACGCTTTGAACGTTTGGTGGCGCACCAATCGCCTGGCAGAGCACTCTGAAAAAGAATTAGGGCACGTCACAATTGTAAATTCAATATTTGTTCACATATGTGGACGTCGGTCAGAAGAGGTTAAAAGACTTCAAAGGCCGTTCGATATTAAAGATACAGAGCTCCTACAATGCAATTATCGCAGTTCCTCAAAGAGCAAGCGCCTATGATACTAACAACAGACTGCGTTAGTTTTATTAACAAACTCATCACCTCCAGGTGCATATGACCCTTTTGGTTATATTTAGAATGCATTACGTTCAATTAATTTAGTGTTCAAAAAGCTTTTAATAAATTGAACGTCTCCAAGCCAAAATTTCTTTCAATGTAGGATAATCGTCACTGTATTGATAAACCAGTGGTTGGGGCTCACACTTGTCCGTATTTTTTCATACGGGAATTCCGAATCACCCCGTTACAATACTTATTCAAATGGATATTGTTGCTTTTGAAGATCAACATGAAATAAATGGAAAGTTGAAATTCTGTAACAAAATCATGTATTTACGATTTTATGATCGGGTATGTACTGGCTCGTGGGGAGCACTGAGCTTATTAATAATACTATGTTTATCATAAAAGAAAGAAAAAAAAAGATAATTTTTCTTGAACCCATTTCGATTCGAGCAAATGTTCGGTAACCTTTAAAGCAATATAATATTTAACTAAACTAAAATTAAAAACAAAAGATATACGGGTTATATATATGTAAAACAAAAGAATTATATTTACACACATTTATTTATTCTGTTTTAGATGATTATAGGATCAGAAACAGGAAAAATTGCAGCTAATTTAAATTATGAAAAACCAAATTCAAAAGCTTCTTGCCTGAAAACGGGTAAAATATGTATTCCAACAAACTTAATACCTTGGAATGGACAATATTATGCAGTTAATACAAATGCTCCTGTTGGAGTGTTTGGGCATGCTATTCTAAAATCTTTTAATAAAGAGAAAAAGAATGACGGTGTTCCTAACGATGATATCCCAAGACTTGTAATTGGGTCAGGAAGAACTAATGAAGCTGTTCTTGAAACGTTGATATCTGTAAATTATAGTAATAAATATTAATATTTTTCGGTCTTCATAAAAAAATTATTAAATAATTTGTAGTGAATTTTTGAACGTTGAAGTATTAAAGCACTTACAATTACATTTATAAATTACATAGAATTTCATATTTTTAGGTGGAGAGTAAACCTGTGGATGTAGAGCATTTACAATTATTATACGATGTTTTTCAAACTGAAATAGAAGGACATTTATATCGTGGATATACTGTAGTACCTGCAAAAGGTTTAATTTCACCAGATTCAAGAAAACGAGAAGTTGTGATGCATTCAGGAGAAAAGAAAGAAGTTTGGTGGGTTTTCTCCGGAATGGGTTCACAATGGGTTGGAATGGGTTAGCATTTAAATAAAATTTAATTATACCTTAAACCAATTTTTCTTATTATTTTATTAAATTAAGTAAAACTAAATTGATTTTTTAGGTGAAGCTCTTTTAAAGTTGCCAGTATTTGAAACTGCTATAAAAAAATGTGACTCTGTTTTAAAACCTAAGGGATATGACATATTTCAAATAATAACAGAGAAAAATCCTAAAATGTTTGATGATATTATTAATTCTTTTATTGGAATTGCTGCTGTTCAGGTAAATATTTATAACAGTCTAATATCATCAGTCAACTTAAGGGGGGTGTACACCTTTAGAAATTTTCACCTAAAAACATTTAAAACAGAACAATTGTAATAGTTAGTAAAATCTACATATAATATTATAAAAATATAGACAATTCTTGATAAAATGAGCTGTAGTAGAAGCCTCTACGCTCATTTTATTTCAAGCTACATCACTTTAAAAAAAATGGCTTTGGCGTAAGCCAACCAATCCAATTTTTTTCTATTTAATCTATTGCTGTTTTCTATACTATATACTAAATCGCCTACATTAAATTCATATTCTCTTCTATTAGCATCATATAATTTCTTATTATAATTATGTGATTTCATGGATCTTTCCAGAGCTAAATCTTTATCTTTTATCCATTCTTCTTTAGTCTTTATAATTTTTAGTTCTTCTGGTAAAAGACTTTCATTAGTACCATCTAATAAATATTTAGGTGCAAATCTAGTAACCGAATGTTCTGTTAAATTATATTTTTCTGTGCACTCTCTTGCTATTGATGTCCAGGCTTTAGTGTCTTCTTATTCATTTATTTTACATATTATTTTATTAACCAATGTTTGGTTCAATCTCTTGTTTAAACCAGTAGAAAAAGGTAAATTTACTCCAGTAAAAACTAATCTTACATTTTTGTCTTCTAAATAATTCTTAAATTCTTTAGAGTTTATGCCTGGATACTGATCTACAAGTATTAGGTCAATCTTATCTGTTTCTAGTACATTCCGTACCAATTTAATAAAATCAGATGCATTTAGTGTTTTCGATGTTAAGATGTATGCATATCGAGTATAATGGTCTACTAACAAATGAAGATATCTTTATGTTGATCTATGTCCTCCAAATCCACCTATCGTGTCTATCGACATTATTTCAAATGGTTTTGTCGCAGGTTCTAAATGAGACATCAATCCAAGTTTTTTTTGACCTCTCGACTTATTCTTTATACATACATCACACTCTTTACATGTCTTCTTTATGTTCTTTACTAAATTTCTTGCTGTGTAGTAGGGACATATCCTACTAACCATTTGTCGAATTCCTAAATGATACCATTCTATATGTATTTTGCTTCCTCCTAAAGGAAGCATTGTGATAGTAATTTTTGGAGTTGTTCGAAAAAACGGTTATAACTGTATTTTAAGGTGTCA
>JAWWEO010017243.1:0-23371 GCA_035582975.1 Ormyrus labotus
TAATAAAAACGAGATAATAATGGAACAATAAATTAGTTAGGAGGAAGCTAACTGCCAATGACTTGGCAGCGGTTTTTGTCAATAAACAGGCACTAATAAAAATCATGTATTTTTTCAAAACAAGTAAACTTGCGTTCATATTATAAACTTTAATACCAGCAAGTTGAACATTCAAAATGCAAAAGCCCTAAATTTTCATCATCAACACGAAAGACCACAAAAAAAGTTTACCACCTCAGTTCAACCACCTGTGCTCTGATCTCATAATCGGCCTAAAATTCATTCGTCCATCCAGCTGCGCGCAAATATAAAGCTCTCATAGCTGGCAATCTGAATATGCAAACGAGCTCTCTTCCTTCATCTCCACTATCGCTCGACGACACGCCGCTCTCTCTCTCAAAGTATATATATATACATATAACCCTAAGGCTGCGGCGCGCGCCGGCCGGCGTACAAATTCGACAGAGCATTATTTATCAAACGCGCGGCGCAAACTCTCAGAACCCCCGAGTAAACAGTCTTGTGAGAGCCGCGGCAGACAGAAACCCGAGAAGAAGAAGTAGCGTAAGAAGGAAGGAAGCAAGGCGTCTCGATCTCTGCTTAACATTTCAGACAGCCCGGGAGCTAACTTCATGCATACTTATGCCGACGCGACTCTCTCGCGAGCGCCTAACTTTTTCCTCCGAACAGCTGAGCGGAGAGCCTACATCTTTCGAACGAGATTGCGGCCGTACCCAACCCAACTTAAATCAACGACGGCGATGATAAAAGTGCGAGCCTTTTTTTCGTCAACCACTGCCGGAGCTCTTTTTCGAATCTTCGCGAACAGTGGAAGAGTTTTGAATTTTATTAGCAAGATTGCTGAGGGAATTATTCATTAAGCCGCTGAGAAAAGTTTTCTGACGATTTTTTGCTCGGTTGGTTAAGTGAATTTTTTTGTTTACAGGATTACTTATGATTGGATGAATATTTGAATTTCTAGTATCTTGCTGTACTTGAGTAAAAAATATTAAAAACGTATTCAGAGGCAATTAGATTTTTACACGGGTTCGTTTTGTTCTGATTTCTCTACTTGCCACGGGTGATGGAAAATAACAGTCTACAGCCGAGACTTAACGTGCAACTGGTTGTTATATTTTTATAGTTAGATTTAAACGAATAATTAATGAGAACTTAAATATATATTTATTGATGTGTAAGCAGTAAGTATGATTGATCGTTAAGGTTCGATATACTTTAGGTAGATAATATATAGCCTAGCTGAGAAACCTCGCCTTTCTTCGCGCAATATGGAAGTTTGAAAATGGATGTAAATTGCGAATGGATTTACTTACTATTTAGGCAGCTGCTTCTCTCACAAGGCCATGGGACTGGTTACCCGAATGGAAGAAAATTCTCGAGACACACAGTTAAATTTTAATCAGATACAAGTACAATCTTTAGTTCCGGTGCGTAACTCGACCAAGTGGCACAATAAATCTGTAAAGACTTACAATTCATGATACTTTGCCTACGATTTTCGATTCGATGCGAAACGATTTTATTTTCTTTATTTTTACTTTTTATTTTAAGATTTTAAAATTTTTTCACAGAGTGCAAATACTCACTCTGAGAGTTAGGAGTGCGTATTTGTGCTATATATTATTTGTCAATCCATCGTTCTATAAATATCGAACGCAGAGCTAATTCAGAGCGTTACCAAAAAATTTATTGGTGAATACAACATGGCTTGTAATTTTCGGTATGCGCGCTAATGAATTATTTCTAGTTGTATAATATGAAAACTAGGCCTTAGGACGTAAGAGATGTAAAGTAGAAACTAGTTTATTAAGTAAAAGTGCGTGGTAAGCAATTTAACGAAAGTACTGATTCGAAAAAAATCCAATGAAAACAGCGTCGGCCAAGCGATAAAAGGCATGCAGTTCATAACCCCGAAATGGGAAGCCTCCGGGACACGAAAACGAAAAGCATCAACGAAACACTAAATCCTGTCAGAGCAGGTCCGGCGAATCTATAAAACAGGCCGTAGAGCATATCGTAAACGAAAAAACGAGCTTGCAAGCGCGCCGACAGGATCGACATTTTCAAATGACCCGCCCTAAAAAAGCGCCCCAACCCTTCTAACGACTGCAACTAAGGACAGTCGGGGGAAAAGGAGAGGGAGAGGGGCCTCCTTTCATTTTTTATTTCGTCAGGTTACACGCGACGTTACGAGCAATCGCTGTCAGGTTAAAAAATGGCTATGTGCGCGAGAGCGCGAGGCAAGAATTCGTAGCAATATGGCGCGCGGTGTTTGATGACGCGATCGATCACCGAGCTGTCATCCTCCTCGGGACTGCAAGATGTGCAAGCGAGCAGGGATTCTTTTGTGGATGATAGCGAGGTCGGACAGGGATGCCCTGGATGCAGGGCCTGATCGATCATGCGGACAAGGAGTATGAGCTTTGCCTAACATTGCCCGAGCCGAGGGTGATGCTTGTTCAAGTGGATCTTTGCTGGTTAAATATGGATGCCTGTTTAGGAGCCGAGTCTTGGAGTTTCACTTGGAATGAAATTTTAATCAAGAAATTTATTTTTTCTAGGCTCTAAGTTATATATTAGACATTAATTTTCATCAATTCATTACTTCATAAAATAATGACCGAACGGCTTCCAAAAGTGTCCGCATTCCTAAACGAAATACGATAGCTCGTCAGTCGCGTCTCTTTTAAGCGCCTTCTGCAGGCGACAATTCCGTGGCTCGGGATTGAACAATTTTTCTGTATTTTGTTTACGTTCCGCCGCCTCTCTCATCGCGGAGGAGGCATTTGCATTGTTAATGCGCGCACGCAGCAGGATATCGCCGACCCGCGCTACTTTTTCTTTCCCCGAGTCTTTTCCGCCTCTACTTGCCTTCATTCGTCATACATATCGTATGAGGAGAGATGCATTCGCTGCTCCGTGATATTTTTACTTGACTTTTCCATAAAGTTTCGGAGATTCTTCCTGAGAGTTATGGAATATAGATGCAGGCATTTTGTAAAATCAATCTGTAAGTGCAGTTTCTGCACGAGATTAGTAGAAAGAGATATGTTAAGGTCGGCGAAAGTTCATTGGCACCGAACA
The DNA here is from genome assembly GCA_035582975.1 of Ormyrus labotus. Lineage (NCBI taxonomy): Eukaryota > Metazoa > Arthropoda > Insecta > Hymenoptera > Ormyridae > Ormyrus > Ormyrus labotus. The sequence continues at coordinate 3,106 of JAWWEO010017243.1, forward strand.
TACTCTACACGGCTTTGTTTTGTGTATCTATGTATACAAAAAGACAAAGGCGTGTAGAGTTTTTTTGTATAGAGTTTGTTCGGTGCCTTACTTAAAAAGTACAAATCTCACAAAGCGTAACAGCGACACAAGGACATTCGAAAGTGCAGTCGGAGATTTGAAATAAAGTGGATTAATTCAGTACGGGCCGGTCAGGGCAACTACAAAACCTACAGACCAGAAACTCAAGTTCGAGCTTCGGAGCTTACACTAACAAAAACTAAAGTTCAGCAAAGTGCGAAAGTCGGTCAGTTATGGTCACGCGGGAAACTTGCTCGCCTCATATTGAATTTTTTGCCCAGGCCTTATCTAAATTTAACGGTCCGGACTAAAAATAAAGAATTTTCGATTTTTCAAAGTTCTGCCGCGCGCCGAATGACAAACGATCATATTTCGCACTCTGCCGAGTTCCTTACGAATTTATAGAGTAAAAGTCAGCGCGGCCCGCGTAAGAAATGTGGCGCCATTATGTTCCAGCGGACGTTTCGCACGTCGGATTTGTATCTCGCATGCAGCTCGGAGGGACAAAGTGGGGGATTTTTTCTCATGACGCAATTCCGGGAGACGAATTTAAATTCATGGCCAATTTCAGCTGCGTATTAGGTAAATTTCCTTTCACCGAGTTAGCTATGAATTGATTGTGTCGTTTCATTCGAATTCTCTTTTAAGGTGATAATGTCATTTTGTGGCTGCGACGGTTTCATTTACGTCTTGATCATTCTTTTAGATTTCATTTGTGTTTTACGAGCTACTGCGAGATCTGCTGCTCTTTTAGACGCGAAAAGTATGTTAACATTACTTAGGGCTTGTAAATTAAAGTAAGTGAGATTATGTATAAGTACAAATTATGCTTTAGACGTTTTGAGTGATGGTGCAAGTAGTGCAATGATGCAATTATATAAAACAGTTATAAATTCTCAATCACTGTTCGATAAGTTAAATGACAATTTTTAATACATATTAGAAAGCAATTATTATTATTTATTGTTTGAACTTGTGTATAATATTTAAGAAAATTGTAAATTAATTGTTAATATATTTTATCTCTTTCTATATGCCTGATAAAATTTAACAAAATAATTGAATTCCTACAGTTTTCGACACTAGAGAAATATGAATTTTTTGCTCCCGCAATCAGTTTTGTTTTTTTTGCAAACTGCATGCCAACCCTTCCATCTACATTCCACTTACAGTTCCATTTTGAAATGAAGTTTGCCTCCAAAAGCCCCCCAAAGAACACGGATCAATCCCGAAAGTCGGATGCATTTGGTACACCACCTCGGATAGGGGCAATTAGAGACAGCCGCGAAATGCGCAGGTAGTAGAGGCCATGAAAAGTCGAACATGTCGTTCAACAATCCTAAAGGCATCTTTTCATCAGGTGGAAAGGAAAGAGAGCATCGGGCGCGGCTCGAATATCGAAGCCCAGAACTATAGGCACTAATCTGCATAAATCGCGAGAGACTCGGCTTAGGCTGGATCGCGTGGTCGGAAGCCGAGATCTTTATGGTGGCAATAAAGCCGCCCCGAAGTACACCGGCTTCCACTTACAAATGACTGCCGACAAAACTGCATTGCCGAGGCGCTGCTTTTTTCTCCGATCGAGTTAATTAACAAGTTTTGAGGAAATTTTTGAGCGATAATTAGATAATTAGGCGGCTCGCGCCGAGTTTGGGAGGATTGATGATCGACCGATTTGATGATTGAGCTTAATAGATATTTTTAGGGAAATTTTCAGATAGTTTTTGAGAGGGATTTTAAAGTTTGGCGTAAGAAAGCTCATTTTTTCTCTCTTGCGAATAAATTAGTTGCTGTGTCAGTTTTTATTGATAACGTTGTTCTGGCAATTTTGTTACATCAATGAAGTGAAAAGGACTCTCACTAATATACTGATGTTACTTTGTTGTGCGTAAATTTTGATTGTTTAAAGTCCTTGATAATGTATATTCTACTGTCAAGATTTTTATATCGTTGAAGCGTAAGAGACTCTACCAGTATGTTGAGATTACCTCGTTGTATGTAAATTGTAATTATTAAAGCTGTTAACATATTTCCGACAATTTTTGTCTTAGCACTGAAGTACTATGAGGACTCACACCAATATACTGATATTACTTTGTCAGCGCCAAAAAATAATAATTCCAAAGTCATCAACAATTTGTCAATCGAAATTTTTCAAATTTAAATAGCAATTCCTTTCTCACAAAGAAAGCTTTGAAACTTCCGCATTTTTCGTTTTTCATATTTTGACGTAGAAGCACATATTTAGGTTCAAAGAGTCCAAAAAAGTAGTTGTTAAAAAATGTCCGGATGTATGTACGTATGTAATTTTCCCGTAACTACTTTTAAACGACGCGGTGAATTCACTTTAAATTTTGCACACAAGATTCATTCAATTTTTATGAGCCCACTTTAAAATTTCAAATACTTTTATAGATTAGTTTCGATTTTATGATTATTTAAGAAAGTTATATACTGAAAAAATTTCAAAAAATCAATTTTTTTTATTTGACTTTTTGATTTTATACTTTATTCAAAACTTAGAAAAAAAAATTTCATGCATAAATTAAAAAAATTTTTCTCAATTCGGGCATGAAATGATCCTTATTTCACGTTAGAAAGCAGCGTAGAAAATTGAGCATTTCCAACGTTTGATAAAAGTGTTTGTGAGGCGGTCTTTTTTCCCCGCCCCCGTCGGGACTTATCAGGGTAAAAAGTCACTTTTTTTTATTTTTAAAACTTAAAAAAAAATTTTTTTTTTTAATTTTTTTTATCTGTTTTAAACTATTTTGTACGATTTCTGTGTACGATTTGAAATGCACGATAATCTATCCAACTTTCTAACACCAAATGAGGGCTTTTCATGCCCTCCTTGACGTAAACACGGTGTGTAACACGGGGAGAAAAGCTATTTCAGACTCGAAATAGCTCATTTTCTTCCCTTGTTGCACAATGTACTATAAAAAGTTACGACTTAAAATGTAATTTTCTAAAAATACTAAAGTTTACGTTTATTATTTTAACATTATCAAATATTTTTCTATTATGCTTTATTTATTTTAGATAATTTAATAAAAGAATTTCAATTTGGCAATTTTTAATATAGCGCACTCCTCGCCCTTCAGTCGTGTTGCCACAGGCTGTGCGTTTTGTCAGCTGATCGCTTTCCAGTTCTAATATTTTGCGTTGTAGTGTCCGTTGAGGTAACCATGTTTGTTTATTCTTTGAAGCAAAGTGTACAATCATTTAATGTCTTCAAAAAAACCCTCCTGGACACAGTGCTACTATTTCAAAGCAGGTAAATTTTAAAGTTCCATTATCATTTCAAGCTGTCAAGTTAAAAGGAATTTTCATTTTTCTGTTTCAAGTCCTACTCTTAAGCCAACATCAGGCTTTATTTGTTGGTGTTTTTTCATATAGTGTTGTGTTTTAAATATTATTATAACAGTTTAATTTGTAAGTGCTGCTAGAGTTGTGCACTTTCAGCAGTGTGGCAGCGTTACTTCATATTACAGACAGGTTGCTTTGAATATCAACAAGCTTTTACTTATTGCAGAAGAAATCATTATGAAGTTCTGGTGGGTAATGATCCAGATATTATTCGACTAATGCTGATCTGAAGTGTTCGACAAAGAAGTGCTACTATTGTCTATAGATAGAGTTATTTTTTCTACATAACATTCGAGTGTTAAGAGGTTACACCACTGTAGAATTTTCAAAAAATAGAAATTTTTTTTTGTTAAAAAGTGTTTTAGGGTCTTAAAAATGATATTTCAAAAGATAGAAAGCGACAAGAATGTTTAAATGTCAATATTCTCAATTCTGCCGCAGCGCTTCTGGGACTGGTCGTATTCGACACAAATTTATTGTACACGGACGTATTTTTGTAAGTAAATAATTTATTTACTTACGATAATACGATCGTGTACAATAAATTTGTGTAGAACATGACCAGTCCCGCGCTTCTCATGTTATATCCCGAGCATTGCAAACTTTAAACGCATTTTAATCGAAATCACTTTATTTGAACTGGCCGAAAACGTTATTCGAATAAATCTTAATCGATCGATTTGAAATTTTGACAGTATATTCAAAATTACTTTCTCCGTCGACGTACGTAGGATTTTTTCGTTTTATATTGCAGTTTTTTGTTTATAAACAATATTGTGATTTTTTTAATGAAATTTTGAACGTTTTTTTGAAGGTGCATAATTTCTCAAAAAATCAATATATCAAAAAACTTTTTTTTCCAAGTCAAAAATTGTGTGAAATTTATTTCTGGCCGTGGACCCCTTCGAAAAAAAGCGCCAGCGGAGAAATGCTGTACAGTCATCATTTGTTTGTAGAATTACTTAAAAAAATTAATTTTTGTACTTCTATATTAGTATTATAAATATAATTTTATAGAATTTCGATTCATCTCATTATTGCGCCAACAAAAATCCCAAAATATGACTATTTTTTCGCGCTCTGCAGTGGTGTAACCCCTTAAAAAAACATTTCTTTAATCAACTTTAATCATTCAATAAAAGTGGTAATAAGTTTAAAAAAAACCGCTGCCAATTCATTGGTTAGCTTCCTCCTAACTAATTTATCATTCCAATATTATCTCCAAAATTCATTAAAAACAATCGATTTCAAACTATTCTATATTTAATTAATTATTTATTTTTATATTATTATTTTATTTTTGTGTTCATTTTAGAATTTAATGAAAAGCAAATAAAATTTAAATAAGACTTTTGTTATTGGAATATTTCAAATTCTAGAAAACAAAATTTTTTAAATTCCTTACGCAAAACTCGATTTCGCGCCAGTTTGAGTAAAAATCATGCACTAAATCAAGCTTTGTACAAGTCGTATAAAAAAATAATGTTCAATAAAAGAGCATAAAGGTGATTTTAACCTGGTGTTACCTTTTCACACTATGTTCGTTTTGAAAAAAATTAAATAAAAATTTGAACTAAATTGAATTTTCTCTAACTATTATTCGCCTCGGGCGTCAGATCACGCACGCCAGGAAATCCAACTTTCTGGCCATGGGTTGTAATATACTATTTTTGTTGGTACATAAAAAGACAACCTGCAATTCAGATGTATTCTTTATATTACTATCCTACTTATCCTTGTTACTTTACAAGAATTTGTATCTAATATTTCTATAATGTAACGGCATTTTCCTAATATAACTGCTTGTTTGATTGATTTTTATATTTAAAAGCGTTTATAGTACATTGCCCTCGTGAAATATGCGTGTCCAATTCACTAGAATTGTCGTCTGCACCGTGCCAGAAAACGCTACATACGCCACAGAAAAGCGTGCGGTCCAAGCGAATTTAAGTCACGCAGTGCTATAAAATTAATTACACTTGTTTTACAATATAACTTAAATCTTGTCACGAGCATAATAGTCAAACATCTGCCCCTGTTGGAAGTTTATACCATTATTTGACCAATTTTTTTAAAAATTGGCCTAGTTTTTAGTCAGCTACTCTACTAAAAACGACACCGTTTTCATAAAAAAACTTGGCCAAATAATGGTGAAATTGAAATTGTAATTGGTGAAATTGAAATTGAATTTATAATAAAATGATAATATTAATAAAAAATAATAATAAATAATAAAATAAAAGTAATTATAAAATAATAAAATAAAATGAGAATAAAAATAATCATTGATTAAAGGTTCATATATATATATATACAAATCAGTAATTACTGGGACTTTTTTATACGAATCAGTAATTTGTGGAACGCTATTTATACAGGGTGTCCAAAAAGTATCGGAACGGTTAAATAACTCGCCGGGAAAGTATTTTCGCTGAAAACACTAAATGGGGAAAATTTATAATTTTGAAAAAGCTATCTAGAAGAATTGTCATTTTTGCGACCTACTAAAATTTTGGGCCTTGCAAGCCCAAATTGAAATTTTTTTAAATGGGAACCTCTATTTTCTCCTCTAAATTCGTTTTCAGCAAATTTTACGTTCAGATAAGTATTTTTGATGGCATCCTGGGTCACTTTTTGGGACTTTTGGGCCCAATGTATATTTTTTTATTGAGGCATTGAAATTGAAGTCCTAAAACCTGTTTTGGGTCTTACGGGCCGAATATTTCTTTTTCATTTTGAGTGAAGTGATTTTGGGATCTATTGTTGTTTCCGGTAGCTTTCTTACCACTTAAAAAATAAGATAGGCTGATAAGGCCGAAATCAGGTTTTGGGTCTCAAACTTTGATATTTCCAATTATGAAGTGGATACAATTAGGAAGTTTAAGGGAATACACCTTAAACCACTTATTACCGGAGAAAAAATCGATATTAGTTCTATAGGGCCCAAAAAAAGTTTTGGGGCCTTAATTTTAAGTATTTTGAATAAAATATGAGAATATGCTGTAAAAGCACTATCCACGTAAAATAGCACATTTTCATATGAAGAAAACTTATATTGAGCCCAAAAGGCTCAAAACTGACGCAGTATGTTATTAAAAATACCTGCCTGAACGTAAAATTTGCTGCTGAAAACAAATTTGGAGGAAAAAATAGGGACTCCTATTTAAAAAATTTAAATTGGGACTCACAAGGCTCAAAATTGAAGTAGGTTCTAAAAAATGGCAATTCTGCCAGATAGCTTTTTCAAAATCCTAAATTTTCCCCATTTAGTGTTTTCAGTAAAAATGCTTCCCGCCGAGTTATTTAACAGTTTCGGTACTTTAAGCAAAGATTTGCCAGACCCAGTGAATGGCATGTCTACACGTTTGTTTACAAAAGTTTTCAACATTTTTAACAATATTCTTGTGATACTCAAAAAAAAAAAAAAAAAAAAATTAGGTTTGATACTAGTGTTTAAGTTGATTATTTACCTCGCGAGACATTTTTCGCCTGAGCGAAGCGAGAATAATCCAACTTCCACACCCGTGTCGAAAAGTATAAAAAATATATGCATTTTCTCGCTACAAAACGTATCGGCGATAAATCTCACTATTTAAATATAAAACTTTAATTACATTCGTATTTAACATATAAATTTTAATTTTAATTCTTATTAAAAATATTTCACCAATGAAATTGAGCAAATATTGGCGAGCAGGCCAAAAATAATGGTGAAATTTCCCACTGGGGCTTAGAATACATTTTAATTTCTCTCCCGAAATCCTTCTATCCCATATTGTTCAGTATTAATTATCGCTTCGCAGACGCCTATCCTTTACATTCGAACCTCAATTAAATTTCAAAAAAGCAGCCGTAAATCGATACTCAACATCCCCGCGCAACTTTTCCTCGTAGCGAAACAGGACCATGTAAATTTCGCGGAAACGCCGCCGAAGATCGCGCTAATAATTGTTATTAAACAGATCGGGGGCTCTTAACTGAGGGATTTATGAGCTATGACGAGATCGGCTTGATGAATTTTTTTTTTAGGGCGCGGGAGCTTTTACGAGCGGAGAGATTTATCGAAAGACGCCCCGGCATTCCCGCGATATTAATCGGATTATTATTTTCCGCGTGCTTTATCGCACTGGAGCTCGATAGATTTTCGGTGGTAAAAGATGGCTTACGTCAGACTCTGGCCTGATTGGGATTTGTTTAGGTTCTAATTTGAATTTCTGTCATTTTTTTCGGTTGTGGAAAGTGTTTTGAGTGATTATCCTTAAAATTTTAAATATTAAAGTTGTACTTTAATTAAATCTAAATGTTGATAGGCGCATTTCTTTTCTAAATAGGAATTTCGATTATTGTAAGGTTAGAGCAGGGAGATAAAGCATAAAGTTCCTATACTTGTAGGCGGGTTGTATTGAGTGTGATATGGAATTTGGCGTTTAAATGTTTTAAAATCAACCTATATCCATGCTTGTCGTTATAAGACGTCATCCATTAATTACTTTTTTTGGAAGCGGCATGATTCTCAAATTGTCTTGAAATGTAGCAGTATACTGCAAGAAGAAATGTAAATTCTAATTTGACTTGATAATACTGTCAAGTATGTTTTAAAACGAAAATTTATTAAAAATTTTATCGAGTTCTATCGAAAAATTTCTTTATTAAGTATTATTTTCAGAGAAATTCCCTTTAAAATTAAAAATTTTAATTTTTTATGTTTAATGTAAATTTGGAAAAGTTTTCAGCTTTAATAAAGCTTTTATAGTATGGAAACTTATCATTCTATCTTACATTTCCAGATAAAAAATTGGCACATCATGTATCTAATTCAATGTTAAGTTTCTTCAATACGATTTTTATATTTCATTTCAACGCCTTACATTCTTACATCCATAATCCAATGAAATAAACTAAGTTCATTCCAACCATACCTTCTACACAATTATAGTTCAATTAAAACATAAAACAAATGCTTTTATATTTATACGTTACAAATCGTTATTACGTTGCAAGTCAGATCGCAAACAGGCATGGAATAATCAATACAGAGTCAAATCCGTAAGCTAGAACCAGTAGGGTTTTGATTTCCTGCTTAGTAGCACAAGGGAGCTTCACCGAGCGAGAGACAGAAAGTTAACGCTCTGCAGAGAGAGACAGAGAGAGAGAGAGAGAGCCGCTCCCGATGTGAAATTCGCGAATGATAATTGAATGTCATGCGTCTATCCGCGCAAATTTGCGAGAAAACTCGGTGGGCCGAGTGCGAAACGAGTATATTGCTTTGATGTGCATCGCCGCCGGCGTAAATTCGAATTGTTATGCTTGCGCCGCTGCCGGGGATTTCGTTTGTCAAAGCCCGAGCGAACGAAGAGTGACGTAACGATTGGCGTAATAATATACGCGCATATACACGGCGCTCCGAATCGAAAATTAGAAAAAACAATTTCCGCCCTTTATCTCGGCTTCCTTTTTTTGCCAGAGTTTCGTTCGCCGGAAGTGCAAATACGAGCTGGAGATAGAAAAATGCGGGGCGGTACTGTTTTGCTTTCGACTGGCCGGACTTGGGTTGGAGCTATTTATTTTAGGTTTCATTTATTAAATGGGTGAGTTGGTTCATTTGCGGGGTTGGTTTTTTGCATTAGTGGGATTATTCGTCTGTTCAAATTTTGTTTTACAAAAATGATTGTATTTGTTTTAGAAAATTACAAGGTATTACTTTGGTAATGTATTTAGGCCATAATGCTTTCAAATTTAATTGGTAAAGCTGTAAATTCGGGTATTAATAAATTGGATTTGTTGCGTCAAATATAATTATGAAAATAGGAATAATATTATCATGGATTAATCATCAAATAACTTAAGTGCTTTTCGTTTTAAATTATTTTACTTTAGTTGACTACTATTAAATTGAAAGGGTAATAATTAGAGTCACATAATTATTTTCTGGCGAAAATCGATTAAATTCTTTTGATTATAAATCTATTTGACTTGACATTTAAAAGTAACCATAAGGCATGATCTCAATTTTATTTTGTTTAGAGTAATTTTTACAGTTTCTTAAGTATTTAAATAAATTAAATTGAACTACTTTTATTGAAGAAACAATTTTGCTTTATAAAGTACCTGTAGAACATTGAATAAACGAAGGTAACAAAACGAGTAAAAGCTGCACAAATAGCAAAACTAAGAATAAAACATGAGAATTTTAACAGATACTTATTCAAAATGCACTTTCAGAGAAAGCAAAATTTCCCGGAACCCTATCTTTTCATACAGCACAAAAGTGAAAGAAGATAAAGGGAAAGAACAGAAAGAGATATTCGTTTATTTCTAAAACATTGTAAAAGTAAAATACAAAGAATGCAAAGAAGCATATAAAACTATTGCACAATTTGATATCACAGTTAACTTAAAACTAATAATATTAGTATAAATCACAGAAGTTAACCTCTTCTAGCCGATGTCCACCATTAACTTCTCCGAATGAAATGCTATTCAGGAGTAATCGCGTTCTTTGATTAAAAATTAATTTTTGTTTCTTATAATTGAAATCGGAAGAAAGGCTTCCTGAAGTGAAGTATTATATTTCGTCGTATCGATCGTAATTATATTTCGTCTTCGCTCTCCATACATTACCTCTTACCAATTGTAGATGTCCTAGGGACACACTCGACGATCACGTGATCAAAGACCCTAAAAAACGAAGCGCGCGCTCCCCACCACTACAGCATCGCACCCGCTCCTGTCAGTCTTCAGAGTAAAGTACCAAATACCTTTTTTGCTTCGATGCAATTTCTCTTGGGTGGGATAAAATATAATACCATTATATTTTTGGGAGGGCGGTAATGTATTTTGAGTGAAGATTTCATATAATTATGATCGAACTTCACAGGAAGCTCGTTTGATCGTCCAAGTAAATTTCGTCTTCGCTCTCCATACATTACCTCTTACCAATTGTAGTTGTTTAGAGATTTGGAGCAAAAAACCATAAACCGTATCTCAATCAATTTTAACATATAAAACTGTTATGCTTGTAGCTTTAAGTACGGTACAACAAGCTTAGGCTCTTGGGTTAATTAAAATGTCAAATAAATAGTGGATAGAGGTACAGAGATTAGAATACCTGAAAGGATAAGAATGTCTGGAATTGGTAGAGAGTAGCTCTTGTTAGTTGTTAAAATTTGCAGATAATCCAGCTTTGTGCGTAGTATCTGCATTGCAAGCATATATTAATACAACAAAGAATATTAGAAAAGACATTATTTTTAAGTTTAAACAAACTACAACGTGGTTTTGTGCTAAAACTACTAGTGGATGGCTTAAAAAATGTTTGAGTACGAGCGGTATAGATACTGATATCTCTTCTGGTCACTCTGGAAGTAGAGAAATTAGTTGTGGATATTAACAATTTAAGGCGTACGGGGGGGGGGGGGGGCGGTGGTCACGAAAAACCCAGATCTTCGCTCGATTGTATAAAAGGCCGATTGTATCGGATGGTTTTGATTTTGCAAAAAATCTGTATAAAATCTAATTAATAGAGAATTTTCCATAAGAGTATAATTATTTATTTCCAAAATCTCTAAAAACTATAGCAACATCCATAATAGCATATTTAGGCCTAGCCGGAATCAATTTAGCTACACTCCACATGAAACTAGAAATATTTACTTGCTCGCTTATTTTATCTTTCGCTATCAAAGAAATAGCGCTTCTAAATGAATTTAAAATTTAAAGATATAATTTGCGCCTGATTGAAACCCCTCTGATAAAAATCTCAAAACCTTTTCATTTTTTTTTTTTAAATTTGATACATCCACTTCGCCTGCTTTTCTGAGACTCTTGCTGCAATCAAACTCAAATGCTGAGCCCGCGCATGGGGTCTCTTCTACAATCTCTAAATACTATCTATTTCTATGCATTACAGTCATTAAACAGCCTATAATTGAGATACTTAACGCCACCAATTTCTGAATAGAAATCATATGGCCGTCTCTAGCCTGCGCCGTCTGGCCAATTTGACTAGCTATCTGAGGGTTCAACCCTGGAGCTTGCAGCTCCTTAACCTTTTCGCTCCGGGACTGGTTCATATATGGACCAGCACTCCGTGTGGCGACTTGTCATAAGAAGTTCATTCACTTAAGTCATGAAATTCAGCTAAAATGCGAGGTCAATTTTAAAGGAAAAATCCCCGGAGCGAAAAGGTTAACAACTGCGTATTTATTTAGCAAAGGCTCTTCATCTTTTTTTTATACCCTCGCGGCAATAAGTTTTCCATACATTGCGATGATTCTCTTTTACAATCATTACTAAAGCCTTACATTTAGACGGATCTTTCCCAACCCACATTCAAAAATCTTACTGTATATATATGAATATAAAATTTTTCAGCATGTGTAAATTTAGATTTTTGAGGTTGTACCACTCGTGCACACATCCTCTTAACCGATTGATACTAAACTCAATTAGTTTATAATAAATTTTGATTAATTTATGCCATTTTAATCAAATATACGCAGTTTTGCTACTTGCACAAACACTACGTTCTGTTATGTTGTTTTGCTAGATGCGCAAACACTTTGTATCATCACTCGTATGAGCACGCTACGGAAGGCTTTTCCAGGAACCATGTTGCCAAATACCGTTCGAAACGTACGTTTCGTAACGCTCACTCTAAGCGAATACGCGGAAATATAGAAGTAGCAACCGACCAAAAGACGGTGTCTTGTCACTCGTATAAGCATAACCTGGTAAATTGGCGTTTTTGCATTTTTTTTTGTTTTTGTACTTAACAATATCATTCTGTTCTTGTTCTCCTCCTGTTATTTAGACTCTCTATTATTTCATCTGGCATAGACTTATCGCTTTCAACGTCCTGTTGATTTTGAGGTACATTTTTATTCGCTTTTCCTGCCAAAGAGTCTTCATCTGTCTTTTCTGTAGAAACGTCTTTATCCGTTACCTTGGAACGTACAAGCTCAACCTCAGCATTCAACTTCTTAACTTTTGTTCAAAAGCCTCTGCAAACGTTCCTTCGAATCCATTTTTCTTACCCATCTTGTCGCAACCACTATTCAGAAATCTGCAAAATTCACCAGGGTCTCTTACACGATGTGTCGCCTAGCGCGCACGAAGAAAAACTGACATGAGCGGGCGCGATGCTGCAGTGGTGGGGAGCGCGCGCTTCGGCTTTTAGGGTCGCTGAACACGTGATCATCGAATGTGTCCCGGGGACATCTACAATTGGTAAGAGGTAATGTATGGAGAGCGAACACGAAATATAATTTATGTGTGTCCATATATATGTACAACTGTTCTTCGTGCAACTACATCAACAGAGAATGAGTTGCTGATCCGGTAAGTGTTTTTATTGATTATGTATCGTAATTTTATTTCTAGAATGTATAACTATCACATTTTCTTTTATTATAAACAACCGTATATGACATGTAATATACTGCAGATAAATTAGTTTCAAATAAATAAAATAATTTTAGTCACATTTTTTTTTAAACTTTTCATATATATGGACACGCATTTACATAAGAAAATATGTACGCTAAATGATATATGCCTGTACATTTTATATTTTTCGGACAAAATAATAGATCCATGAAAAAAAATAATTTATAACACTCTAACCTCAAAATCACGACTTTGTCATGATTTTTCGGCGCTCGTGAAAGCTCACAAAATGGACAATTTGCAAATCCATAAAAAAGACATTAGAATGAATGAAATAATAAAATCGATAATAGATTCATACTTAAAAAGAAAGAAGCAAAGGGTGAGGATAATACTTTATTTTCAATTTCACTCATTTGCTGGATTCCACTGACACAAGTCGCCGAACTGCTACGAAGATGCAGAACGAGTTTGTAAAATGTGATTAATTAATATAAGTAACGTTAACTTAAAATATTTACTTTCAAACACTAGAATACTATTATCAATCAATTGTCTACGTTGTCTCATACGAAAGCAGCCTCTAAAAAAAGTTTAGAAAAAAATCATCTTTTCAGTCGATCAAATATCTCAGCGGGGTCATTTTTGTCCCAGTTTTTGCCGAAATGAACCGAGAATGAAAGCGAGTAAGTCGATCGAAAAGAGCGAGAACAACAAGACTCGAAGAGAAAAGAAGTTTCCGTTATATTGGGAAAATACATAAGTGACTGCCTTCCCGAGCAAAGACAGCTCGAGAGGGGAAATCGAGTTTCGCGGCACGTCTTTGTATAAATACGATTGGCCATAAATATAAATAAAGTTTCGAGTGAGCGATATTTCAGGACCGATTGTTCGAAACAAGAGGAGGATGAAGAGAGCCTCGATAATAATCAATCCGTCGTGCACAGAGCGTTGAGCTTCGACTTTAATTGGCCTCCGGGGCAGAGAGGCCAAGTTTTAATTCGCCCTGCACGAGATATCCTCGCCAAAGAACTCGACAACCCGCCGATAAATCATCCCAGAGCTTCCGTGGATGTCGACAAACGCGTTCTTAGAATTTCAATTTTTTTAATAGAGCAGGACTCTTTTGCCGTTGAGGAATTTTTTTTTTTTTTTTTTTAGCAGATAGTTTTGAATCGAAGATCGCCAAGGATTGTATAAAGGAATGTTTTAAAAATGAGCTGCTCAAAATGTTAGGTCTATCCAGATTGAATGAATAACGAAATAGTTAATTTACTATTGCATTTTACGTAATGTAAATAAATCAACAAACTACTCCATTATTCAGGCATTTATAAATCAAACTGACTATCAGAAAACATTTCCAGCTAGATTTGAAAAACGAAGGAAGCAGCTAAAAATTCTATTAACCACTCCTTCCTGAACGGGTTGACAGATTGACAAAAGCTCGTCTTCTTTTTGCCTACCGGCGGTAAAAGTCTCACTCAGACTCGTGACTCGCTTAAAACCGAGGCCGACTAGCACAGGTTGGGGCGTCCTGTGTTTTCCTGGTGTATAGTTGAGTTATACGTTCCTGCGCAGCACGACGGCAGTCCTTCGTAATTTCAATTAGCAAACGCGATTACTGGCCAATTACTAGGCAACAGCCGAGAGCTTTCGTGGCTGGCTGCCTTGTGTGTGGCCGAGCTTTTTCGCCGGTCGTCTCGGTCGTCCTTTTTCCTCTTGTTTTTCGGTGGCGCTCGGAACCCCCTTCCCCCCCGGTAAATTAAATATCCACTCGTGCAAGCCATATTATTCCTGGCGCGCACAAAGCTCTTTTGCCGGCGGCGTTTATTACAAGAGCGACTTGCTTGCGCAGATGCGTCGCTGATGCTGCTGCCACTGCTGCTGCTCTTGTTGTTGGGAAAAATTTTGTCGTGGCAAGTGGACGCGTTTGTACGTTTAAATTAAAACGCGAACTGCAGTTTGAAAGGGTCGCGCAGAATTTCTTTTTAACGGATCGGATGGCGCTGTAAATTGAAAACTTTGTGTTTTTGTTAATTATAACTTTTGATAGTTTATTTATTAATTAACGAGGCTACGGAGAGTGGAGTTTAGTTTCGGTGGACTTGCGGCATCAAAGAACTTGATTGACACAAACAGATTCAAAGGGAACTGTTGGAAATTTAGGAAAAATAACTGAAAAAAATGTTATCTCCAAAAACCCAGCATAACTTCCTTTCGATGTTAAATCTCATTCCGCGCGTCTCCCAGTACAGCCTATTCCCACCTAATTAACGCTCATTTTCGAATTTCCACGCGGAGAACGTTCTCTAATAAGCTTAGAATGAAGAAGTGAACGAAAGCACGCGTGAATTGCGAAATTCCAGGAGCTCCGATTTCCATTCAGCGGTCGGCAAAACTATTGCTCGATGAAAGGAAAGCTTGAATTCCGGCCGCGAAATGGACCGTACGGCTCTAACGCAATAAGTCGCCGACGACCTGCTTCAGTAGAATTAACTGGCCCGATTCTGTGTGTTGCAATTAGGAGCCCTGTCACCGAAGGCCAGTCAAAGTAGGAGGTGTTAGGAAGCTAAGTAGCTCGGTGAAAAATGATTATTAATTCGACAGGGTCTGGTTTGGAAGTGAATATCTAATATGAAGAAGATTTAGCAGTACACCAATTTATTGGTGAAAACGGCGATTTAAAAATTAAGATCTTATATTATTAAGTATATTTATGTCACTGATAGCAAAATTTGACAGCACGATAAAACTACCAATGTATCAATCCAAAAGGCATCTTTACCTCTGAAGCCGCATTCGTTCGCCGTATGTCGATGAATACGAAATCGGAGCCACAATTCAGAACTTTATACAATCGTCGAAAAACACGGAAGCTAACGCAAAAAGGGGCGAGGAGCAAAAGGTTCGAAAGAGGGCCGAATATTAGGAAAAAAAATTTCCCTCGCACCCCTGGGTGTATTTTCCGTGTTTCGAGCCACCTCGCGTCATTGAAAAGCTTTCATCTTTCCCTGAATGCTGAAAATCGTTTTATACTCCCTCCTCTCTCGCGCTCTCAATCGTTTCCATGACTCTGGCAAAAAGCCGAGTCGAGCGTGCCGAGCAATTCGCAAGTGACCCATTATTTTCTACTCTCTCGCTTTCGCTTTTTTCCAGCGTTCTGTGAGCCCGTCGAAACGCAGCCGGCACTTTTCGGCCCTCGCGACCCTCTCGAAATCCCTTCGATTTGTGCTGCCGCGAATTTGCGCGCCTCGCTCTGAATGCCCAATGAATTTTCGCGTTTAACTTATTTGTTTTAGCGCTCTTTAAGCCTGTTCGTTACGCTACTCGAATATGGTAATTTTGCGGAAAATCAATGTTTCAATACTTTTTCCAAGCTGTGCTTTTTTATAAAGGTTATGTCGGTATCTGACACGTGCTTTTTTTTTGTCAGATTTAATTAATTTTTTCAAATTATTACGATGGTTTTACAATGGTACTTGATTTTAAGATATTTAAAAAAAGCGACGTAGAATAATTCCTAAATTCAACACAAATACTCGATTTCTAATTATTATTTAAATAAATCGTTTTCCCAATTTACAACAGGAGTACTTTTAATGTGATTTTTTGTGAATTTCAAAAAATTGGTGGAATATTAATAAGTATTTCGATTTACCTCTTTGTCACGTTAGATTCCATTTGTATCCCCTATATAATGAATTAGTCCTTAGTAAGATGTATTTAAAAACTAACCGAACTGAAGTGATGCAAAAAGCCTCTTTGAAAGTGATTAAACTGTTCGATACTCGAGGATCTTTTTCCACGTTTCGATGCCTCCGCTCTTGTCGTAGTTAATCTTCTTCACCGACTTTTTCAATTCGATCTCTAATTAATAAAGAATTAAGGTCTAAACGATGCACTAGTCATTCGCAGCTCCGTGAAAAAAGAAAACGAGACACGGGCAAAAGCATTTAGCGACAGAAAGAGATAGAGAGAGAGAGAGAGAGAGAGAGAGAGAGAGAGATGAGAGTCGAGACAAAGAGTGAGGGGGGAAGGCCAAGTATGTACAATTTTATTTGCGGAAAGAAGCGATTCGCGGGGGTCTTTCCGCGAAGACGAGTTTGCAGCTCTTTCCAATTACAGGCACGAGATTGTGCTGTGCCAAGCGAGGCGGAGACTCCGAGGGGCTTTAAAACTGGCCGGAGAAATAATTAGGAATTCGCAAAATTAAAAATCCATCTTCTCGTCCCCTACTCTTTTAGTCTAACTCTGCTTTTACCGTTCTTCCTTTTTTTTTTATTATCATCTCCTACTCTCTACTGCACTCTGTCTTTTGGCTGGTGAATATTTGTTGCTTCCCGTTAAAGTACGTTAAAAAAATGCGTATTAAATTTTTTATTTTCTAAGAAACTTTTTGAATTGTAAGGGTTCAGGTGTTTTGCACTTAGGTAAATAAAATATCAGCTTTTTTACATTGAGTAATTTTAATAACCCTATAATTTTACTAAATTTGAAGTGAAACAAGGGCTTCCGGAATCTCAACAGCGACGCAGCGGCCATTTTGCTCAATTCGACCATGGGCTTGCTCGATCGAGAAATCAAACACACTTGAATAGCTCTGCGTGCAGATGCGCTCTCACAGTATTGCCATTGCATTTGCGTTAATCCAGGCCTAATACAGTCTCGACGCTGCTGCCTTAAACCATCCCTTCCTGTCCTCCCCACTGCCGCTTTCAATCTGCACAATGCAGTTTGCAGAAGAGGTGGTTGGTCGATAGATGTGGAATGCATTTAGGATTGTGGTCTGGTGTAAATTAAACGTTCGTCAACATTTCTAAGAAGTGGTAGAGAAATGCTCTGCTTAATTTCTCGTTTCTTCGTCAATGAAACGAAGCTTATTTGCATTATTTGCGTAAAAAATTTTTCCTAAATCTCCAAGCATTTGAAAAAAGCTATTTAATCAAGCGCATTGACTGAAAGCTCAATTTCTGCACCTCGGCGAAATTCGATGTTACCGGCCTCCATCATCGCGCTTATAAACCACGAGGTATTCACAGCGAGGGTGACCAGGGCTGTCAATATCCGGCTCGGCTAGTTCGTACTGCAGGGCCGAGGCATTATACGAAAGCGATATTTCACCCGCAGTTTGATGAGCTCGGCTCATTAAGCCCTCTAAGTAATTATCGACTGGATCGAGGCGAGAAGAACAGAAGCAGCGTGTAGCGCCGCGCCACTCCCTGCTGGGCGTCCCAGTGCGTGTGTATACGCGGAGGCCTCTCTCTTTTACTTGCATATATCCGCTGATAGGTTATTGCTTCGGCCGCCGAAATTACGCGCGGTCGGCTTAATTAACGAGAGGGAGGAAACTTGAGGTCGAAATTAGTTTACGCGAGACGAAACGTAAGGCCTGCGGAGCTTCTGCCCCCGCGGATTATAGCGAAACGACCAGCGAGCACACAGAGGAAGGAAACGCCCGCGGCGCCCAGCCTGGGTACTATACAGCTCGAGCACTCTAATGTAATTGGATGTTTACTTCTTTTCTGTCTCTCTGTCTTTATCCCTTCCCCCGAGCTCTTTTTCTCCCTTTTAGCTTTGTCTTCTTGCCCACAACGCGTCTGCGCGCGCGGCTGTATGTAGAGGTGCAAGGAATGTCTGCCTTTTGTAATCTAATGAAGGTAAGGTATGAATTTTTATTTTTTCCCTTTTGCTTTCTTGCCTAATGAATATTTATAGGAGAACTTGTGAATAAGTCATTAATCTAAATCATTAAATAGCTCGAGCATGGATTTCGTTTATACAATCTAATCATACGACGGATCACGTAAATTATTCGCATTTATACCTCATCTACTATTGATTTCACACTATCAACGGGTTTAGTAAAATACTCAAAAAGCAAGCTCGTTCTAAAATCCCACAACTGTCACCATTCATCAGAGCATCAACCGCAAACCCGAAAAGCATTTAACCACTTGGCCCTTACAACCCAACTCGCTCCTTCAGTCGATTTCCAAAAGCTCGGGATCGATAGGTAATAAAAAGGCGTGTTTTAAAGCCACGTTCGGCGGAAAAATAAAAGCTGGACGTTCATCGCGCGAGCTCGCCTTTTTCCGCCGGCTTTTTTTTCACGCACTTCGCTTTATCTTTTGCCCTCTCTCTCTTTATATATATATATATATATATATATATATATTCCTCTCTCGCGCCTTTTCCTGTCGCGAGCGAGCGACCTGCACGCTGGTAAATCGAGTGTGATATAAAATCGATGACCGGTTGAATGCGTGTACAAACGTAGAACAGGGCGAGTAAAGTGATATACGCGGCAGGCGCGAATCGGGGATTCATGGGATGCAGCAAACCGATGCGTTTAATCCCGATTTACTTCTGCCCTCACCGTCGCTTTGCCCCCTTCCCCTCCCAGTTTATATTAAAATGCACTTTCGGACGACATCGTCCGTCAATAAAGGCGCGCGGGCGTATTTTGCTTCTGGTTGGCTTTTTCGGATGGATGCGTTTAGCGAAATATTGTTTTGACTGTTGTTTGCCCTGTACCGTTTGTTAAGTTGGAGGGATGGTTATTTTGAGATTAAGACTTTTAACTGTGTCAATGGTCAACTGTAATACGAATATTACAATTAATATAAAATTTTTTTAATTTATGAAAATAATAAATTAGTTTCAATTTAATTTACAAAACTAATGACTATCTTTTGCTGCTGGAAAATTCCTCAGCACACCTTAGAGGTGTCATAGTCTATAAGTAGCATCTCCAATACTCGTTTTTCTAAAACTCAGCCAAAACCCATGAAAAATTGATTTTCATCGAAAAAAAAGCAACAGCTTCGGCACTCAACTTCGCCGTAAAGCTATATATCGCATCCCTCCTACAATAAAACCGAGCAACAGGAAGAGAGGCTGAAAGTAAGGAATAAGAAACGAAGGCGCAGTCATAGCTATACAGCAGTTCGATTCGCGCGTGTAAAAATCCGCGGCAAGTCGTTAAAGTCGATAAAGCCGGATAGCTGCTAGGCGCGGCGGATCGCCTTGCGGATGGAGAGAGACGGAACATCAGGGCACATCTGCGCGTACCGGCTTTCGATTAAGGGCCGCAGACGCTGAAGGAACGGTCAGGATAACTGCTGCATCCCATTCCCCCAAAGGGGCAGGCTGGAATATTCCGGAGGCGCTTGCTTTTATTTTATTCCGATGCGGCTGGATGTGTTTTCGAGGAGGAAGGATTGGGAAGAGGCTACGAGTAGTTGTATGAGCAGTTTTTCAGACAATTAGGGGGAGGGACGTAAGGATGGGTGAAAGCTTTTGCTGCTGCTCAAAGTATTTTGATGGATTGGGAGTTTTTAAAAAGGAATTTTTTACGCTTTTCCTTCTTTTATTATTACACTGAGAAAAAAATTTAGTTGACTTAACCGACATTCTATTACTTCAATGACACTACCATTGATTTAAC